>VXBX01005501.1:8095-19316 GCA_013400415.1 Scytalopus superciliaris
TCTTTTTTTTTTTTTTTTTTTTTTTTTTTTTTTTTTTTTTTTTTTTTTTAATTCGGCTTTCTAAAGCATCTCCTCTTTCTCCTTATCTTCATCCCCTTTACATTAGTCTCATCTATTTTTGGTACCTCTTTAGATCCTTTCTTTTCTCTTCCTCACATCTATAACTTTCTGTCTTCTAAATTTTTCACATTCGTTTCATTCTTATCACACATTCCCCACTTTAAGACAGAATATAGTGGAGAAATGAAGGTAACTGAGAACATCTAACATGAAACCTATAGAGATGGAGAGACCATTTAATGATAATTCTTGCTCTGAAAAAGTCACTTTTCAGAATTCAAATATGGCATTTACTTCAGTGTATGAAGGTTATCGTTTTAGATGACCTCTTCTTAAGCCTTTACCTTTGCTTTTCTCTGAGTTGCTGATCAGCTTAAATTAGCTGTTTTTTAAAGCAATTTTAGGTCTATTGTATTCAAAATAAATTACTGGAATGCTCAAGAACTTGTAGACAGGGATATAAAAGGCTCTAGACAGGATATAGCTTATTTTCTTATTTTTTTAATGTGGTTGTTCTTAAATATCACAAAGATATAAGGGGACTTCCTACTCTGCTGTGAAGCTAATGCTGGAAATAAGAAATTTCTGGGAATGTGTTGGGACATTCAGTACCAAGCTGGGGCAGAATTCAAGGTTGTCTGTGTCCTGTTTCTCAGCTGGGTCCTATTCAAACAGGTGAGCCATGCCTGCCTGAAACTTTAACTTAGGAATAGAATATCTATACTATATATAAGTACTATATGCACTAAATTCCATAGCAAGTCTTCAGCATAGTGGGCTGGTGAATGTCAAACATAAATAAGCACCCCATCCAACCTGGCCTTGGACACTTCCACAGATGGAACATCCATAACTTCTCTGGGCAACCTGTGCCAGTGCCTTACTACCTTAATTGTAAAAAAATTATTCCTAATATTTAATCTAAACCTGTCCTCTGTCATATTGAAGCAATTTCAACTTGTCCCATCACTCCATGTACTTGTCAAAAGTCCTTCTCCACCTCTCTTGTAGCCCCTTTAGGTAATGGAAGGTGCTCTAAGGTCTTCTTGAACATCTTATATGTGCAGGTACAACCCCTTGCAAGTACAAATATCAAATTCAGTAACAAATGCATCTACTAATTTGGAAACAGTGAAGTCATGATAAATTGCAGGGATAGTCTGCAAAAGCAGTTTCTGAAGGCAGATTGTGCCTACATACTGCCTGTTTCTGCAGGTGTATGCCACCTTATAGGAAGAGAGATGCAGAAAGAGAAAAAAATTATTAGGTTCTCACTGTTACCAAAACACACATGGAAACTCTGAAATCTGCTCTGCATTGCCTTTCCCTGCTTCTTTTGATGTTGTGTAGAAACGAGTAGATGTGGAATCATGGAAACAGAGCAATGGGGACTCTTGCATGTTGGACTTGTGGGCATGGTACACAACAAGGTGTGGGTTGGACTGTAGTAACAATACAAAATATTGTGCTTGAGGAAATTTATGAATAGCTAGAGGATGCTCTTGTTTGATTCTAGCTCAAGCTCCCTTTGGTTTCACAGTTCTAATTTTATTTTGTTATAATCTTATGAACTGCTTACTTTGCTCATATAGGTAGCCCTTTAAAATAAACATAACTGAGTAAGCAATAAAAATAAGCTTCTCTCAGTAAGAAAAAACAAAAACAAAAAAACAAAACAAAACAAAACAAAAAAAACAACAAAAAACCCCCAAAAAAACAAAAAACCCCCAAAACCCCAAACAAACAAACAAACAAAAAAGAACCCAAAAAACCAAACCCAAAACAACAATAAAAAAGCAC
This sequence comes from Scytalopus superciliaris, assembly GCA_013400415.1. Taxonomy (NCBI): domain Eukaryota; kingdom Metazoa; phylum Chordata; class Aves; order Passeriformes; family Rhinocryptidae; genus Scytalopus; species Scytalopus superciliaris. Next base: position 9,956 of record VXBX01005501.1, read on the forward strand.
CAATTAATCCAGGGAAGAATCTAGGTTAAGTCAGTTTCTAACATTTAGTGAACATTGAAGTACTTGCATAAAATTAAATATTCAGTATAGGGAGTTGTGAACATCTGCCAAGGTGTTGTGAATAAGGTCATGATGTATGAAATGTTTCCAGTAGCGAACAAGTCAGTCATGTCAGACTGAGTACAAGACTGATGTACCCATCTCTGGGCTGGGGACAGTGTGAAGCCAGGCATGACCTGTGTGCCATGAGTACTGCAACACCCCCAAACACCTTTTACTCAGAACTCTAAGAACACTCATGCCACTTGAAACACATTCTGTGAAAGCTTAAGAAAATAAATGCTCTGTCTTGCATCTCCCAAGTATTCACATTGGCTTAAGTGAAGCTAAGCTTTCCACCTTTGCACAGAGATTAGTATGTGCCTTTGTATGAACAATAGGACTTAAAAAGAAGTTAAGGAAAAAGAAGGCAGAAAAACGCATTTTCTCTGTAGTGTGGTAAATTCTCTGTACATACTTCCTAGAAGTAGACTGTGACAGAAATCATCTTCAATGTATCTGCAGATCTTAATGATTTTGAAGTACTATAGAATGGTAATAGACTTATAATAAACTGATGTAAGTATACAAAGACAGATGAAAAACAAAACAGATGAACCGACCCCCAATAAAGCAGTGCCTCTAGCTTCTTTTCCTATAGGACAGATAATATGTATTTTAACAAAATACATTGTATCAGATGTGTACCCTGTGCATCTCAAGACAAATAGGTAGACTGCAGAATTAGAGATGTGATCCCGTGTCTTCTCACCTTCTCTTCTGCACAAAAACATCAGTGACAATGAGGTGTAAACTTAAACCGTCACTCTTTCAGCATTCCCCTAATTGTGAAACAACTTTGGCATTTAAACACTAAGTGAGCTTAAAAAACACTCTGATTTTTCACTTTCCCCAGTCTTAAGAACTTCTAGGAGAGAAGTTGACAACTGCACAGCACTATGTAACAAACCATTAGAACACAGGAAGTATCTTGAGGTTCCCAATTCTGTTACAGTGTGGACTATGAATGCATTTGTGTTAGCTTTCCACTTTGACATTAGATTAATCAACAAATGGAAATCTGGGTGGCAGCAGAAAGAGGTACTGCAGATGATGAAGCAGGCAGACAAATGCCCAATACAATTTCTCTTAGGAAAAACACATACCCCAATCTTTTCTCCACCTCGCATGAGTTTCCACTAGTTCAGTCTACATACAAGTTCAAAGGTTTCTGCCTTTCCCTAACCCTTTCATTCAATAGCTTGGTGAGGAATCTCATGTGGTACTTCACCTCTGTGCCTGACAGTTGCAAAATATGCCTTATGTGGTGAGTAGCTGAATAAGCCCACAAGCGTTTGTTCTGCCTCTTTCTGTATTAATATACCTCACTGCCCCCCAGAGCTGCTATTCACTATGATTACCAGATTGAATAACATACTGTTTTTTCTCCACCAGTGCCACCACGGGATTTTCCCTGCTGATTTGATTAACCTATCATACTGCTATTAAATGAAAACAAAAAACCCTTTAGATAATGATGTGACCTGAGTTTCAGGCCTTTACCCATTGTGCCATCCATCTGTTGTTTGTGAGAACCACTTTCCCTGAAGGGAGATGGTGTGTTCAGGCTGAATCTACCACCTGCCACTTTACTCACTAAAAACCCCCTTTCACTCCCTGCTATGAACAAATACTATTGGGACACAGAAGCTTTATAGAAAAGAATAAGGATTATGCGATTAACTGGTTCAGATATCTGAAGACTAATCCTCATAGGTAGGAGGTGGGATATCAGGATGCATGGAGCAGAGGAGCAGAAATACTAGATTTTTTTTTTCCCTGGTTGCCACCAACAGTAAAAGACATAGCCATCCTACAATTCTGAGCATGACTATTCCTCCCAGCTTTCCTGATTCTGTCACTGCTGTGACAAGTGTCAATTTCTATACTGCTCCATCTATGAAAATGTAACCCAACAGCATGTCAAAGTCTTTTAGTAAATCCTTCATATACAACATGCTGGTTTGACAGAGACATCATAGAGGGTTAGCAGCCACCTAAAATGAGGCGGTTCTTGAGAGGAGATTTAAACTTGCTAGTATTTAACAAAATTTCTGATAGCCATGAACTCTACAAGGCTGAGTGCTCTCTAAGTCCTTGCAGGAGTTGAATTCATAGAGAGGAATAGCTTTAAATTAGGAACTTTGCCACTGACACAAAACTGAACTTTCAGTTTGTGAATACTTGGCAATTATTAGCACTTCTTCACTGGGGGGATGTCAAACCTGGCCCTACATTAACTTTGTCAACCCGTTTCGTTAAAGCCTTGATTATTTATGTAGCTAAGCATGAAATGGAGAGATAATGGATATTATTAAAATTACTGCTTTTACTAAAATGGTATAATTCATTGACTCACATCTCAGATAACATTATAGATCAGTCCATTCAGAACCACTGTAAAAATTTGTATCTTGGAAATACCTCATTATAAAAAATCGAATTAAATATTATCTTACAGTTTACCACTAGGATATTTGTGGAAGAGCCTGTATTGATGTGAAATAGGATGCAGAGAGGCCCTAATTTCAGGGCCTCACACTTATTCATCAGTCCACTCTAACATTCTCTTCAAAATTACAAAACAGCAGGAAATATACCCAATAGCATATTTTATTTACTCTTTCTGCTGTCAGTAATATACAAAAATGTATTGGATTAGTCTGATTGCTCGAGTGATAGTTTTTATGTGAAAAACCTATTTTATGAATTTATTGTAAGGTCTGCATTAATAACAACCAGCTACAGTCTCCTAAATCTACATCCTAGTGGACACAACTCTTAGGTGTTCTGAGTTACTCTCTAGAGTTGCTTATTACCTTCCATGGAAAAAGTTCATGGCTCCTGACACTGTGTTTCCTCACTAGGATAAAGAATTCCTTTTTACCCAGTTTCAATACTATAAACACATGATTTGCATGCATCAATTAATTGTTTGCTGATATGGTAATTTCTGCCCATAGGGAAACAGGCATAGTCCTTTTATTCCTTCATCATATAAACAAATATTAACCCAGCAAACTTCACTCTTGATAAATTTGCACTTCAAAGTTTCTTGAAAGCTGTTTCATAAGACTCATCTCAAAAGAAAAGACTGCAATGAGTTACTTTTCTACCCTGCCGATATTCTTGGGAAAGCAAGAATAGCAGAATATACAGTGCTGCATTGTGTTATTCATACTGAGCAGAATAATTCATCACACTCAAGTTTATTTGATGTGGACAGTAAGATTTTATTACTTCAATTTAGATTAGTTGCTGTAAAGCAGCTACCACATTAAAAGCAATACAAGTAAACTCTGACAGAATAAATGTTAAATTGATGTTGAAAAGTGAAGTTAATGTTCAAATGAAGAGGGAAATTGTTGCTGTTTATATGTGACTAGTATATATTTATTTTAGTGCAGTTCAGTGGAACACTGAAGTTAGACGTCTGTCATGCCATCTCTTTTGACCACTGTCCTCATTCAAGCCTGAGTAAGTCAACTGATACAATTAAAAATAAGGAAATCAAAAAATGTATTTTTTCTAACTAAATGTTATGTTTATTTTCTCCCAGCATGCAAAGGAGCTGGAGAGGGACTTTTGACAAGGCCATGGAGTAACAGGACAAGGGAGAATGGCTTCATATGGAAAGAGGGCAGGGTTAGAATAGGTATGAGGAAGAAATTCTTTACTGTGAGGGTGGTGAGGCACTGGCACAGTTTGCCCAGAGACATTGTGGATGTCCCATCACGGAAGTTTTCAAAGCCGGGTTGGATGGGGCTTGGAGCAGCATGGTCTAGGGTAAAGAGGTTTGGGACTAGAGGATTTTTACAGTCCCTTACAACCACATAATTCTATGATTCCATGATTCTGTGATTTTATGACTAAGCTGTGGTATCTACTACTAAATCTTTTCTAGGAGAAGCATGATTCTACTTTTGTGTAGAGCATAAAATTTGTTTGTGTAAACCTGGATTATTAGTAAAGTTATGCAGGAGAGAAATCTGTTTTAGGAATGATTTGTAGAGGGAAAGAAATGTACTTGATTCTTCTTTTTTTTTTCTTTTTCCTCGTTGTGGTGTATAAGAAGTATCTACAGGAAGCGTTTCAAAAGAATGCATTTGGTTTGGTCTATTCAAAATCCATATCTTAGCTGTCCTTGTGTCAGAAGTTGCTCTGCTGGCTGGAAAATTCATAGTACTGTCATAGAAAGAATCATCTGTGCTACTTCTTTTAAAACCTTTCTCCTACCCGCCTCCTTCCACCCTCTTCCCATCCCCAGTTATTTGATTTGAGTGCCTTAGAAATACTGAGGTGTAAAGATAGTCTTTGTTAAGATAAATCTTTCTCCACCCTTTGAATTATGTGTTACATACTCACAGACTACTTCTTTGAAACCTCCAATGAGCCTTCCAGGAGAAACCAGAGGAGCAATACCTGAATTTTCTCACATTTATATTTACATTGAAGATGAAAGAGGGGAACAAGAAGGGAAAACAAACAGCAATTTTAATAAAATTACTTTAAGGTTCTTCTGCATATATCATTTAGGGAGAAACAGTGTATGGGTACAAGGACTTTATAAAGTACCTTCTTCCGGACCAGAATAATGAGATGTTTTTGCGTTGTCATTTCAGATGGGAAGTGGATTGAAAGACTCAAGGATCTTGTAGGTGGTTTGACTATACAACAAGGTGTATTCTAACACCACTGAATGTCTCTTCAAAGAATAAAAAGAATAACGTAAAGCTATGTTTCTAGCTGTTGTCCTGAATATGCAGGCAGTGAAGCCATCGCAACTTGAAAAATTATTCAGTGTGTTTTCAAGGGCAACTTTCAAAACATTTCCATTAAAAATGTCAGTTTTGTAATAGAGTCAAAGCATAGCAATAGAATGTTCTGGCTTAAATCAAATACAGATCACATATTTTGTGTTTGCATATTCTCAAGCCTTAACACTGCAGCTGGTTGCAGGCCTTTTTTTAGAACATCATTGTAATGAGAAAGGAAATCACAGTAAAGATATTATAAAGAAAACAGCAAGTGAGATGCCTCAGGAGGAGTGTCTTTCTTTAGGTGTCCAGGTGAAAGCCGAAATTCTTTCCAGCAGTCAGCTTTCCCTTCAGCTGAAAATTTCTTGCCTGGGTGTAGAAAACATAAAATTATATTCCCCAATTTATCTTATAAGGAAAGACAGACTTCACAATCCTGCGTGTTGGTATGGATCATTCCATAAGTTGCCCTAGCAAATAAAAGACAACTGTCTTTTTTTCCCTCACTCCATACATATATACAGAAATGAATCATCATTTATGCAAACCCTCTGGTTTTAGTCCCTTACAATAGTATAATGCATTGATTTTTTGAGCAAGGGCATTATTGTCATGCAATCACTATAATCTCTTTCTTATATGAGAAAGCATGACCTTTCCACCCTTCTTATGGCTGTAACCATAATGTAGGCAAATGATTTTTTAAAATAAAACATTTTAATATTTACTGATATTATTTTCTGGAGTTGAAAAAATATCCTACTGAAATCATGGACGTCATTTTCAAGAGGAAGTGTAACCCCAGGAATACTGAACAGGGTTATGTGATGAAATTGCCCTATGTATCTAAAATTTAGATGATAACCAGCCTCTCCATTGAAAATGTGACATACTTGCTTTCCAGAAGCAGCTGCTATTCCATCAGTAGCAAATTTCTGGTTCATTCTCCAAGCAATCATTTTTGGATAGCATAAGGATATATATCCATGGTCCAGGATTTTGGATATAGGCAAGAGGCAGGCCAATCTGACATAACATTTAAATATTAATGTGGTTGATTGAATAAACCATTACCTTGATCCCATTTCCTCAGTCAAGTGAGAAGCTTCTAGAAAGACAATTTAAAGCTTGAATTGGGAGACAGGCAGGCAGACTTACTGATTTTATATTATTTGGGAGAAACTTGCAGCTTGATCTGTTGGTCTTTTGAAGCCCATGTGAGAACATGTTGGCTCAGACCAGTAGGTTTGGATCAGACCCTAATTAGGAAGTACATTTCAAATCTTTTCAGACTCAATAGTGTACCATGGAAAGTACCACAACTGAGTCTTACACTCAAGCACTTTTCAGGAGGCAAGGGAGGAGTGTTGGTGCTGATACAGAGGGCTGCAGAACTCTTGGAGCTGGGAAGTACAAACATTACAACTCTCTGACAGCTCCGAGCAATCACACTCCTCAATTCCAGCTCTTGAGTTCCAGAGAGTCAAGTTGCAATGTTAAAATAACAGGTTGCCCCCATGCCTGTAGCTTAGTAACTTAGATTATTCTCTTGCAGAACTGAGAAAACAGCAAAAAAAAGGACCTTCCAGATAAAGAGTGGGAGCAGGATTCTGCCCTAAATGCAGTGTATTTTAATAGGCTGTGAAATCAGCCCTCCCTCCTTGAAAAAAGAAAGGCTTGAGTATTACCTTCAGAGAAGAATTCTTCCTCCAGCTTTCACAAACAAGTAGATCTACAGCACATGAAAAATTACAATTGTGTTAACAGGCAAGTATACTTACCTTTGATCTGAGAGGGGGCAGAGAACTAAAATAGGGATTTGATTGCTCAGAAGGCAGCAGTGAACTTCTAAGTAGAAATTCAAACAGGAGTCTTACAGAGTCAAGGTGCTAATGGGAATGCTGCTTTTTAAGGCACACTGTGGCAATCATATAGAACTAATCAGAGAGAAACTCGCCGTTCCACCAAAGGAGTTTGAACAGAAGGGCAAGAAAAAATCAGCTTTTATTAATGATAAAAAGTCTCAAAGGTCATTATATATTGCATTGGATGTAATTTGAATATTTCCCTGGACAGAAGCTGAGACAGAAATAAGTGTTTCTAACAATGATTTAAAGTTTTAACTCAGAGAGGTCTTGAAAAGCAGCATTCAAGAAGGAAGGGATTTTCCCCTTGCATTGTGAGAAGGAAAAGAACCACAGTTCAGTGGTGAGTGTGCAATACTGAACTAAAATGACTCCACAGCTCAGGTACAGAGTTAAGCGAGTCTCCTTGAAGAATATCTTTAAGTTGGCAGAGACCATGAGACACCCCTTGTCTAAGAGGTATCCATACTTTCAGAGAATATAAGTTAAATTCCTCAAAGACTGTGTAGCTAAATCCAAAGCGTTGCACATATACGCAATTTACTATGGAAAAATATCAGGTGCTGATAGTTGTTTAACATTCATTGGTCTGTTTAACTAATCAGTGGAGAAGTAACTGAAAAGCTAATTTCACGTGTGGTGGGAACAAAATATCTTGTTACCTTGTTTGTTTACAATAGGGGATTTCTCTGAAGATGTACTTTATCAAGCTGTAACCATGTTCATCTGTGTCTGAGACAAGACATTAACTTTGATTCTGACTTTTTGAGCAAAAGTCTCTCTTCTTTAGGAATTGCAAACAGCACAAGCAGTCTCAGAGGACAATGCCTTTTTTGCAACATAACTGAATAAGCAGTTATTGTTAGGAAGAAGCAATAATTTGTGTGATGTTGAGGGATTTCTGTGAATGATAGGCAGTTCACAGTTCTGTTGCTATGGACTTAATAAGTTTCTGTCACTGAACTACAACTTTATCTTGCTAAGGACATTGAAACTATAATTTTTATAAATGGAAAAATGTATCTTCAAAAAATAATGAGCTAGTGTCATGATAAGGTGGCCAGCAGGTAAGAAAACCAGTTAGGATTCTCAGAACAGACATTTATTGAAGTCTATAGGACCAGATATTTAAAAATATGATGAAATTAAATTACCGATTGGAATATCATGCACTGACAGTGCAGGAACACCTGAGAGGTGTGTGACTCAGATACTCTCACTCTAAATACAGAGGAGACTGCTTACTTGCAAGGCTGGACTGAGTATGCTTGTCAATCTGCCAGCTTCTGGTATGTTTTTTCTCTTTGGGGTTTACATAGACAGTGTTTCTGGACAGAGACAGCTAATACCACTGTCTGTTACTATTACAAAGATAATTAATCTAAAATTAATACTGAACTGTTACTATTATTCAGCGGAGTTTAGGAGTGCAACTCCTTAAGCTTCTTAAAAGAAGAGTAACCTAAAAACACTAAAATGTTGTCAATCTCCGTGTTTCCATGTTCTGGATGTCTATCACATGGAGCAGACATACCCCAGCCAGTTTTGAGTACTTTTTCCTTGTAAACCAGTCCATAAGGAGCTCTACATTATCCAATACTACCCTCAGTGTATTTCACAGTGTGTCACTGTGCCACAAAGCCACTTTGTTTTCTTTGTCCACAAACAAAACTCATATGAACACTTCCTGCTAAACCCTGTAAGACCAGGACTTAGGCTTCAGCTAATCACTCTGTGTTGTGTCTCACATCTCTGAGTCTTTACTCTCTTTCTTTCAAGCAAATGTGCTTCCTTGAGCAATTAGTTTGGGGGGATTTTTTGCTACGTTTTGATAGATACTTTCGTACATGAGTTAGATTATTTTTTCCCTTGGATTTGTAGACGTGTATGAGAAAGTACCTTATACTTCCAGAGGGAAGTTAATGAAAGAAACCACCTCCGATCTTCTGGTTACCTCCAGCAGATTTATATATGAGTGTAATGAGATGGAATAACAGCTTGGTCATGGAGCCACTTGTGCCAAGACAGTTTCAGAAACAAACAAACAAAAAAAATCATATTTTGATTAGTATAGGAAGATGAGGAGAAAATAGCTCAGTAGTACTGTAAATGTAAGAATAGTCAGATGAGAGAAAAAACCAGTTACCCCTTCCTAATATCAGGAAATTATGCTGGGTATTTGGGTCATGCCTAGAACTGGATGGGCAAATTAAATGGGTTTTTGGAACAGTTTGTTGGGGCAAATATGACTTCCTTGACCAAAAAGACAATCTGATGGAAAGAGCCTCCATTTGTGAGCTGAGCTTTTGTAACTTTTATGTTTATATAGCACATGAAATCGTTTAGAAACCTGGACTTGAGTCCTGGTTTAATACTCCCAAAAATCTGGAATTTAATTGTGGTAACACAGGCTTTAGGTAAGTTCAAGATCTTCATGAATGAAAGAAGGGCTGAGAGTCATACAGGTCTTTTCTCTGACAATATTTATAGCTCTATTAGTACCACTATAGCCACAACTTCGATGAATCATTGGTGAAACATGTTGTGGCTGGAATATATTTTGCAATTATTCATTTAAAGTTCATCAAACTGCTATTATGGCTGAAGAGATGTTTTAAATATTTCCTTACTTTTAATTTG
>VXBX01005501.1:22357-84599 GCA_013400415.1 Scytalopus superciliaris
GGGGGGGGAAATTATTGAAATTTACAGGTATTGAAATATTAACCCTGAAAATCATGATTTATGAATGATAATGGAAACCTGGACTCTTTTATGTACTCATTAATGTTAAAAAATCATGATATATGAGAATCTGATATTATAAAAGAAAAAAAGTAAGAGATAAATAAAGAACTATTGTGGAAGAAAAATATTTTTAATTTGTTTTAATATTAAGTAGCATGAAAGGCCTCATTCCCATACCTTGAAAAAGGCAGTGGAATAGAAGCAGAGGTTAGAAGAAACAAAAATAAGTCCAGTGCTCATACCAGGTGACAAACAAGCCTCTGAAGATGTGGTGATGTGATTCATGGAAGCATCCAAATGTTTGCAAATTTATTCTTAAAATCTCACTTACCTAGATATCAGATTTTCTTGGGAGATTCTTTTGCAGTTAAATCGCTGTGAAAATTAGGTTTCCTGGTTTAAGCATTCTGCTTCTTGCAGGTGATGGAAACATGAAGAAGAGAAGAAAAAATAGAAACAAAACCATTTAAGTGATTTAAAATTAATAAATGTAGCTTGCTTTTTTATCTCAAGCAACTACCTTTTTTTTTTTTACTGTATTCAAATCAGTTCTTGCAGTACTGTGACAAAAAGGAGAAGCTTTTTACTGTTCACTCCTATGGTGTTTAAATATTATCCCTACATTCAGTTCTAATATTTTTGGGGAAACACGTAGCAGCTTTTGAAGATTGCCAGATTACCAATAACACTACATCAAATATTTCCAGCTAAGAACAACACAGCATGACCAAAAGAGGAGATCCTTATGACATAAAGAGGCAGATATGCTCAGAAACAAAACTGTGAGCTAGACAATACTAGCAAGTTACTGTAGGTGTGACATTGTGTAGTGACATGGATGTGAGTTTTGATGTGATTCGAACTGCAGTGTAACTAAGGAAAATTTCTGCAGAACTCTGCCAGTTAAGTAGCTACTGTGTAGGAGGCCAGACTACAGTACTGGAACAGATCTTACATGGTCTCCTCCCACTCATCCCACTGCCTTATGATTTACAGCAATCCAGCTAATCATGGGACAGGGTAAAAGTTGATAACCACTTTGAGCATAAATAAGCATCAAGCACATTATTATGAAAATAACAATAAGGGACCAAACTGTTGCAATCTTTTACGATTCTAGGTTGCAAGAATCACATTCTGTTTTTTTCTCTTTTGTTCTTTAAGGAACATTAAACATGTTACTTTTAAACATTTTAAGGAAATCTCAAATGAAAGAGCAATTACAATTAGTTTTAAAAATGAAAACGAGACTGGTAATGTACTCTCAGGCAGAAAAAACAAATTGCAGATCACCTGCATATATACTGAAAAAGTCTTCTTCAAAATTTCTTAGTGAATAGTCACGAAAAATTCTCAGACATGAAAATCTGGATAATTCTTTGGTTTATGAAAGTCTAGAGTAGTTGCTGAGTTATTCAAACCTACAAAAGACAGAATTGCAATTTCAGGAGAAAGAAATTGCAGTTTGCCTAATATTCTTTGACTCAATGATACTAAAGATCCTTTCCAACCTAAATGACTTTACAATTCTCTAATTCCTTTTCAGAATCTGTTTGATCTGGGATTGGGATCTCACAGCAGAGAGGAAAGAGCACCAGCATGGGTAGTGAATAACATCCCTGCTCTGCCATTTCAGCAAGTTAAACAGCACAGAAGGGGAAAAGTTTGTGACATACATGGGGCAGGGCAGGGCCAGTTGGGAAGGCAGCAGAAGATTAGGGTTGGATCTGATAATCTTAACAGTCTTTTCCAAACTGTGGTTCTATGACCAAGACAGGGACAGAAATTAAAAAGGGAGAGAAGTTGACCATAGGTAGCAAGGCAAGATGGTCTTCTGAAACTCCTATGCCAGAAGTAAAGCTTGCATTCTCCATGGAAAAAGTACTGTACAGGGGAAAACCTGCCCAAGCATGGCATGCTTCTTCTGCTGTAGTAGCCATGCTATGACAGAACCTTCCTGAGGGGTTGGCTTGGTGCAGAGGTAGCCAAAACCTCAGTTGCCGAGACCATGAATTTCATCCTATTGAAAGAGCTCAACTGCCTGAAAAAACACACACATGAAAGGTAACATCACATTCTTCGAAAATATAGATATGAATGTGAACTTTGCTACGCAAAGAAACATTTCTCATGTATTAAATGAAGTTTGCAGTGTTTTATTGCTTATTGTTAACTTGCTCTGCAGTGATATACAAGTAGCTTGAGCCTGTAAATAGAAACAAAAGCATCTGTTTGGTTATGGCCAGGGTCATAAGTTCACTGAGGAATTCTTTGATGCCATAAACTGAAGGAGTTTAGATGAGTTGTTTAGTCACAGGAACCCCAGGATGAAAATTGTAGCCTTGTAGGAAGGCAAGACTTTATGTATTGACAGCTTTATATTAACAGCCATCTGTGATGACTAAACCTTCTTTAAGACTTGAGGTTCCAGTAAAATGGTTTTCATATCTAAAAAGTGAGGGTTTTTTTTCTCATCTATTTTTGCCATTTTCTCTTTAAAGAAGAAGATGTCACTTTTTAATTCAATCAACAAGTAGTTATAAGTGTTACCAGCTTAAATTTGATCATAAAAGAAGGGAAAGTTTGAACTACTATAGCTTTAATCTGGCTTGAATAAAATTTCAAAGTGCTGTCACTCCAGTCACATTATCCTCTGCTGTCGTCAATGTTGTAAGACATATCAAAAATAATCATACAGTTCTGGTAGAGATTAACCAATGCCAAGCTTATACTGAACCTGTAGAAAGGTCACCAAGCACTCACATATAGTTCATATTACGATTATCTTTTGAATCTTCAACTTGGAATGACAGATGTGTCAACTCTAAATCATGCAGTTGACAAAAAATCCCAAATGAAACCAAACCAAGCAAAATGACATATCTTAGCAAAAGCTAAAGCAAAAGCAAAATCTGAGAGCAAGACCAGCCTACTGCCTAGGTCAAAGCTTTATTATTTTAATAATTTGAACAAATCTGTGTTGATCTGTATAGGTCATCCCAAAGAGAGACAACTTTAGTGAGTAATGTGAGAAATAAAGTGCAAAACAGAGGTAGTTCTAGAGAATACACTCGATGTCTTTGTTTTCCCTGTCCTTGATAACAGAGAAGTTATTTGGCATATCTGCATTTACTCTATGTAATGGAAAGTTAAACAGAAATAGCAAAGGCACATGCTTCTTTTGTGTTACTTCAATGATACACACACAAAAGTCTTGAGAGACCTATCAGCAAGAACATTGGCATGCATTACATTTCATATACAAATTTGATATGTAAGTTAATAATTTATTTACTGTATATTTTATGGATTAGCTTTGTGGGTAAGACAATGCTGATGCATTTCTGAGGCAAGAAATAAGATTTAGAAGTTGCCTGGCATGCAGCAGCATGTATTGTAGTATCAAACACCTACGCCACCTGGCATGTTCTACTTCTAACACAGATTAGCAACAGCCAGCCCTGGTCTCAAGACACTAGCTAATGAACAGAATCTCTAATGTTCCATGCTGAGTAAGAATGGAATATGTTAATAACTGCAATTACTTGTTTATGTATATACATAAAAATGGACTTTAAAATGCAATACACATTCAATAAAATGTGTTTGTTTTACATTACATACAAACATACTTATTATACGCAATTTATTGCATGTGAATTTAAAGGACTTCTAAATTAATCTTACTCATTGTCAATTGTCTATAATTCTCTTTGTTTATTCCTCTCTGTTTTTCAGGTGTGCTATGGTGTGTTATCTAATAAGTCTTCAAGACAGAGGTTGTTAAATAAAGGAACAATATGAGAGAAAACAATTTTTGAAGAAGATTAGATAATCAGATGACTTAAGGGAATTACTATCACACATTACTCAACATTTTCCTGACTCAGTACCTACTTCCAATTGAAAGTTAATTGTATTTTCCACAGTGGAAGCGGTATTTTGTTTTTGAACTTTCCTTTGTTCGACAACATAGGCAGTTCAGGAATACACATATTAATTTGCATAAATTATAGCCAAGTTCGGTAAGGCAAATATTGGCCACAAAATATTAACTTATTTGTCAGTCAGTTCAAACAATGGATCAGTGCTTGCAGTATGTAATTTACTGAGTATTTCAGACTATCCTTTGGCATCTTAATTTCTCCAGAAGTTCTCCCATGTCAAAGGCAACTGACTACTAGCCCATTATTTATATTTCCAGAGTGAATTAACAAAAGCAGCTTTCATGGTTTTCTTCGGTGTTTCATACCACAGATATGCCTAGCTGAAAAGTAGGTTTATATTGAATTGCCATTAAAAATAATTTTAAAATGATTTATGAAAAAGGATTTCACATAATGACTGCATTTGGTAAAGCTGAAAACTGCTTTGTTGATTTTGTAACTCTGAGATGTTCCCAAGGCCTGGGGATGAACTCTATGTCTTCAGTCTCTTTTCTCAAGACTTCCAATCCATTACATAAAATATGTCCTAAAACTTATTTCCTGCATTGTTCCTGTCTTTCTCTAAGGAACAGTGTGCTACAAGAAACAAATTTGCAAGGAAATTCAGAACAGAGATTTATTGCACAAAACTTGTTACCTGTACAGGAAAGAGTATTTTGCTTTTTAACAACCTCCAGTAAAGTCCAAGGCTGGATCCTGTGAAGTGCAAAAGCACCTAGTGATACTGCCAGCTGTACTTACAGCTGTTGTCTTCAGCAGGCTCATGTGGCTCTTGGAAATTTTCATCAAGCCTACAATACTTTTCAGGGTTTGTCTGCATATAGATATGATCCTAGATCCAACAGTCTAGAAGAGTGAAAATAAGACTATAAAACAACTACCCCACAGCTCTGCCGGAAGGATCTCAAATGACTTTTGGTTGTTATCAGCCTAGACAAAACCACAAGTCATGACTTTATTCCGAAGCCAGAAATGTTTACTTTAATTGGTGGAGAAAAAATATAGCTAAACCCAGCATCAACTAATGAAGGGAAGGAATGCTTGAGGAAGGGCAACATATGATTGCTTGACAAGTGACAAATGTTGGAGATTAGATGAAGAAATGAATACCTGAGAAATACCCAGAAGCTTGCCTGAGTATTTGTCTTTGAGCATTCTTTTATATGAGCACATAAAAATCCAGAAAAGCTTCTTTTCCTATGTTACCTTGCACCTGCCCTCACATCCTGTCACTTTTAGCTATTTAATGCAGAAAATTATCCCTTACATAGTCAAAGGAAAGAATAGCAAAAGAGTAAAAGCGATTGTGTAAAAGTGGTTGTATAAAAGCTGTTTGATGCTTCCTCTGGAATCTATAGGAAATGAAAACAGCTCCTCATTGTTGAGAATGAAAGACTATTGTTCTGGAAAAGCAAGAGTCATTAAGCTAATTATACATTTGCATTGATTTGGTGAAAACTGAATGAAGTTAAATTAATACAAGCCAGATGTAAACCAGTTTAAATGTGTTCACATAGGGGTTTTCACCAATTTAATTGGTTTAAAACCAATTTTGTGCATAAACAAGGCCATATATCCCTTTTTTCTTCTCATTTACAGACTGAAAATTAGGTAATCATTTCAACTTGGATTTTGATAACATTAAAAACATAGCTGTATTGCTATGTAAGCATAAGTGTTCTGATAAATAATACACTGTATGTTCTTTCAGAAAAAGATCTCAAATTCACATTTTAATTTGTAGCCAATTCCCATATACAATGAGTTGGCTTCAGACCTGGTCCAAAGACACCTTGGCTGGCAGAATCAGAATCATGGCATTGTGACTGGAGGGGGATGAAATTTTTTCCTGAGTTCACACTTGTATGTTGCTATGCAAGTAATATCATTCAAGCCCTATAATAATGCTTAGGAGCATGTTATTGCAGAGCCTGGCCATGGGCACAATGGGTTTCTCCAGTGCAGAAAGAAGAGAGCATTCCCAGCGTCTCTTCTCCTGTCCTGCTTTCATGTAATTTCATGCTTATTCCTCAGAAATTCCTTCTGTCAAATGAGCATTAGCGGCAACTTACTGTCATGCTTGTTCCATGCTACTTATCAGAAAAGAAAGAAGAGAAAAACCCATCTCAGGACATACAGAAATGAGTAATATTATTTAAATTTCATATTAATGTATTGACACAATTGTAAAATGATGGTATATTTCTTTCTGATTAAAATTCTGCAATGGCATTGGTCTGGAATGTGTTTTTAATGTCAGATCTTTGCCTGAGTATGTACTACCATTCTGTCCCTCTAAATGCTTTATTGTTCACATTTTTTAATACTCATGCCCATTTCCAAACTGCCAGGGGTGTCAGCTGAACAGGGACCTCCTGGTAACTCACTTTGTAGTGCGACAGATTTGGTATCTGTAGATGTGAGCAGGGTTGGGAAACCATTCCTCTTCTGTTACTGAGATCATTGCTGGCTACATGGACATTTTTCTCTATTTTTCATCAATATTTATGGCATCTCAAAATGTCAGGAAGTCTTTAGGCATTTCTGAAGGAAAGATGTGTTTGTCTTAAACTCTCTTAATCTCTGCATCTTATCCCTCAATGACTTTCTGTTGGTGAGAGTTTTTTGACAAGGGAACAAGGTACAGTCTAAGATCTGTACTTGTGGTCTTTAAAATCAGCATTTTGCTGAACTTGCAAGTGAAGAGGGAGAATTCACAGAACTCCTAATCTATGTCCTAAAATTTCCTGCAGATTGAGGAGTGAGGATTCTAACATTAATGTGATGATCTGGAGAGGACCACATCAGTAACACAGAAATTAAGGAAGGGCCATTTCTGAGACGTTAACTGTACAGACAGAAGTAAATGCTTCTGTATGTACATATGAAATAGAAGCAATACAGGAGTGTATAAAAAATGGAACAACACTGCAGACTTACTCTACAGCAATGTATATGTACATGTGTAGGAGAACTAGAGAGTCTACAGGAACTGCTACTTATCTTCTGGAGAAAAACAATTGAGTTGTTACATTAAATCAGTTTAAACAAGCAGGCACAAAGGCTTCATATATCTACACGTTCAACAGGTCTTTTTAAAAACCAAAGTGCATCTATAACATGCTAAGCTCACTGAAATTTATATTTATTCTTCCTAGTTTGTTTAAAACCAGTAACTCTTTGGAATAATAAAATGGACATAATTTACAGTATTTAATTATAACTTATATTTTACTTAATTATTAACATTAAAATTACTTAGCATATCATGGTTTGTAATAATGATGCAGACAATTAATTAATCGAATTAAAAATTTGTCACTTGATGTATATACTTGCTAAAAAAATGTAAACTTTTTTTTAATGAAGCAGTTATTAACTGTGTTTTGATGAGTCATTTTCTGTTACCACTGTGGATGTTTACATGGTTATATATTTCACATCTGGTAAGTCAAGGTGCACTGTTTTCTCATCATCAGAATGGTGTGCAAGCTGAAGTCACTTCCGCAATCCCAGAGCAGTAAAACCACTTGAAAATCTAAATCATCAGCTCCCACATTTCTGCTTTCTTACCTCTTTTCCACTGCAAATACCTGCAGGAGGTCTGCCCCTGAAAAAGATGAGTTCCTGTCAGTGAATCAGGCTCTTTTTTTTCCATTTCAGAGGTTTCCGGGAGCTTACAGGATGCTTGAATTCAGGAATCCTAATACCTGCATCAAAACTGTTGAGGCTTCTGAACCTCTGTCACAGGCTGCTCTTCTCCAAGATACTCACAACTGACAAAAAGGAAATTTAAAAAATCTGAAGAGAAAATTCCCTGTGTCAGAATTTTGCCGATTTTCAGATCAGAAGAGATACCTCCTGGGTGAAAATGCCTTACTTTTAGGTATTAAACAAAAGGTAGCAAGCCTCCCAGAACTTGGAGTCTCTCTTTCTAGAAAGCAAGGAGTAATAAAAGGGCAAAATTTGCAGAGATCTGGAAATGTGTTTTACAGCCTAATAGTGGGTACTAGAGACAACCAATGGATTTCACTTTGGTCTCCTCTCCAGTCACTGAAGATGACAAACATACATTAAAATGGAGTCAGAATTTCTTAGCAATAAAATCAACCTGAGATTCAAGTTCTGTAGGAGATGGGCAAACCCCGTTTGCCCATTCTAAAACATCATGGCACTTCCTATCCCATTCCTATTTCTTCCTGTGAATATGAGGGGTTTCATGAATGTATAGAGAGACCTCTTTGCCTTGCATTGTATTGAATTTGCCTATCACACCAAAAAATCATTGGGTAGGAAGCTGCCTGAAACTGTATTTGTACAGCGTTTAATATAATAGGAACTGATTCCTCAGCTGAGACATAATACACTTTGTTGATAATGATAATTTCAAGCTGTGATAAAAGTTATGCCTTCCAACAGTTTCTCTGCTTGAAAAAATAATACTGAAATCAAGTAGTAAACTGTGGTCATCAAAATTTTGCCTTCTGGTTTGTTTATTTAGGCAGTGCTCAATAATTTTAAAATATTGACTGTGTTTATCTTAACTTTGGATAATTGTGTCAATCTTAGAGAAAATCCCACTGTAATCAGTGTGTGTTTCTTTTTTACTTATGTACCTCTACTTTCTTCCTATCATCATTATTTCACAGTACTTTGAGCACTGCTTCAGAGAGCTCACAGTCAAGAAGACAATACTAGAAGGGAGAGAGGAAGAGGCAATTAGAATACTTCAAAATTCCTGTGCATCTTTCCCTTGGGACATATAAAATGTCTAATCTACTTTTAGGGGTGGTAAAAATTTCAGAAGTGTGTTCTATACTTGTATTATCATCTCAACCACAAACACAGAATTGGAATTGTCCTTTGATGCTTTTTTCAGCTATAAAGTGGCAAGAAGCCATCTCAAGGGTAATTCACAATTACTATGCTGTATCATCTCTTTCCAGTCCAAGTTCAAGTAAACTTTCAAACATGCTCCATGGGCTACACAACTGTGTTAGTATGTTTGCATTTAAGAACATTTACAACATGGTTAGAGTTGCACAGTCTTGCAAACACACACAAATTCCGTAAGTGTCAAACAAACTTGTTTTAACCCATTTTTTTCACAGAAACTGAACCTAAATTAGTAGCCCATTTAGACATCTCCAATTGCCTGTTTCTCTGATGTGATGACTGGATTCAGGCAATAAAAATACTTATTTATGCTATTCAAAGTGCATATTTGGATTCAGGGAGGGGGTCTGGATTCAAAACACAGTCCCAGGGCTGAATATAGAGATAAATACATAATTCTATAACATTTTCTTCCATGATTCGCAGAGCATTCACTGGACAAACACCGTTTTTCATTAGTAAATCAGGCTGCTTCTTAAACCTAATGCACAACACAAATTCCAAGGCATGCTTTTAAATCAGCTGTGTCTTTTCATGTTATAACTGTAATGTGTAAGTATTTCAGAAAAACAAACAGTTAAGTTCAAGTTTAAAACAAAGCAAAACAAAACAAAACAAACAAAAATCCTGCCCCATCTGTCAGATTGTATGTATGACATCATGAGATATTCTGCACTTGTTTGCAGCCATTCAGACCAATCTGCCCCACAGTCTAAGCTTTGTGCTGCTGCTCTCTTTACAGGGTCAGCAGGCTGGAAAATTACCACATGCTGTCACAGTTAGCACAGCCAGGTCTTGTTATATCATTGTTTCCAACGAATCCATTCATTGCATTATTTTACATCTTGGGCAGACGTCCTACCACAGAGGCTTGGGCCACAGTAACTTGAAGGGCCAAATGTTAATGGGCCCCTATTGTCAGCAGAATAGCAGTGCAATACGTGGGAAAAAATACCCAGACAGCTCACTGACACTGGTTTAGGACCACTAGACTTAGGGTGTAGCCTTTGAAGAGCTTTTATGTAAACAAGGGTTCAATAAACAAAGAATATCTTCTCTGCCAATATTCAAAACCCATATTTTTTTTCCATCTCTTCCCCCTCCTCAACCCCACAGAGCAGCATAGCTCTTCAGATGCAAAGAGGCAAGAAAGTGGTATGTATGGTCAATGCCTTTTGCAGAGCAAATCTCTAGGATGTGTGCAAGAAACCATACAACCAATCCTGATTTATAAGGGATATCACAGAGCTCAGGGCTGGAACAAAGCAGTTTTATTTCAAGCTTGCTCTACTATCTGTGGCTGATAATGGAGCATGTGACTGTGGAAATTTAAATCTTGTGCTTTGTGTATGCCATGGCTTATGTGTTAAGATGAAGGTACAGCACGTCTGTCTGTTATTCCTGGGCATAGAATTTCCAGTAAAAGGAAGTGCACTGATGACAAATTTTAGTTTCCTCTTAGGGAACCAAAAAGGCAAGCAACACTCAGGAAACACATAGTAAATTTTGAGCATTCAGAAGACAAAAAAAAATCATGATAAAGACAAATTTGTTCAAGATAGATTGTTGCCACATTATGTTGAGGATGCCATTATTTTTTGTTTTGTTTTGTTTCTAGGCTAAATGCTATTGTCAGTTGTTTCCCACCCACATCTTTGACTTCAGTGAGTTCACTAGAACTTCATTCTAATATGAAGGAGCTCTTGGTACAGACTCCCCAGGGAGTCATGGCACCAAACCTAGAAGTGTTTGGACAACACTCTCAGGAACATGCTGTGGTTCTTGGGGCTGTGCTGTGCAGGGCCAGAACTTGGATTATGATGATCCTTGTGGGCCCCTTCCAGTTCAGGATATTCTGTGATTCCTTGCTTTGGGATAGCTCAGTGACTCCACTTCTTTCATTCATCTTTACCCAATCATGGATGAGAAGATGGTCAGGCTAATGGAGATGGAAACTGGCAGAGTGCCTCCAAACTGGAAGCATCCCTGACATTGCCAGCTGTGACATTTCAGGAGCCACATTCTTGTTGGATAAAGATTCCTCCTTTAGATTCCTTAATTTGAACAAAGTGAAGTGAATAAGATTAAAAATGTCTCATGAGAACAAGTTGCAAAATCCTTCATTCCAAGGAGTCACTTTAAAAACTGCTAAAAAATTAATCCAGAAAGAGAGACAGTCTCCAAATGTTTGGGACTTCGCTGCCAGATCTGAATAAACTCTCCTGTTCATGATACCAGGCTGGGATTCAAGAGGGAAAGGGGCTGACCTTGGCATCTTGTGCCCGCTGCCTTCATTTCAGGTACTCATTATTCTCTTCCCATTATTTTCACTGCCATTGGACAACAAAGGTCTTGATAACATGACCTGGCTGCTCTCAGTGTGACAGCATGTGGTAATTAGCTGAATCCAGTGGCATTTGGAAAACTGAAACACAAGTCTCAGCTTTTTAAACCTGCCTGTAATTAGCACAGCTGTTATTTCAGTTCATTTGGGGTACTGATGCTGTGAAGCTCTCCAAAGAGCCCCACAAAAGTCAACAGCACAATACATCTTGTTATCTGCAAATGTTTTGAGAATAGTAGGCCATGGTACTGAATGCAAGAGAAGAATTCATGATACCTCTTTGCAACCTGGCTGAAATATATTCCAGGTGATATTAAGATATGTTAAAATACTTGCACTATCCAAAAGCCAGACTAGCCACTTCATGCCTTATGAAATATATTCTGTTTCAACTAAGATTATTTCTGTGTCTGGCAGCTAATTTTAAATAGCTTGCCCTTTCAGATGACAATAAGAGACAATTGAAATAAATTAATTTTCCACAAATGTGTTTCAAAGCTATATTTCCTAAGTCAGCCCTACAAGCAATCATCACAGCACAGTCAGCAACCTCTGCATTCTTGTTTCTTTTCCACCTTCCATTCTCTTTACTGAAAAGGAGTAAAAATATTTCAGGATTGTATGAGAAACCAAAATCAGAGACAGTGCAATGAAACCACTGGAACTGGATTTGATGAACAAAAATTCCTAAAGGAGATATTTTTCTAACGATACAGTATTTGTCTCAAAGAAGTGGTGAAAATCCCTTTACATTATACAGTCAATGCTAGACTGAAAAAAAAAATAAAAATTACAAGGTGCTATCCGGGGAATAATCCTGTGCTAGGCAGTGAAAGAAACTGGGTGTTTCTATTTTCACTCTCTCAAATGCTATGACTCAAGACTGGCTCAGAAGATGGAAGACTAATGGCATTTAATGGATTGTTGAGCTCTTGTCTGATTGTTACATAGGGTTTTTTTTTTCTTTCAGAAATTAAATAATTTAAGAAGAGAAGGAAAATACTTTACCTTTAGTCAGATTAATTTAAAAGGAGTGAAACAACACTCTCTCAGAGTCAGCACCACAGAAAAGAGTCATCTATAATGTAGGTGGAAAGGAAATGATGCAGCATGCCTGCACTGGTGAAAAAATTTCAAGTGAAGACTTAGTATATACTAACTTTCTTTTTTACTTAACATTCTGTTGTGATTTGCCCTTTCTTATATTTTTAATAAGCTTCATAATAGCCCTTAAGAAGTTTTTAAGAAAATTTCAGAATGTCAGGAAAATTGAGATGATTGGTGGGAAAAAAGATCATATGTTCTTTATTGCCTGGGAAACTCCATAGCCCCATTTCATTATCCTCTCAGGGCCTTTTGTCATTAAGGCAGCACATTTTCTGGAGCTCACAAAGGATTTAACACACTGGGGAGGATATTCTGACAGTATCTGGAATAGGGAGAAGGAAATGAAGGAATGATTACAGAAATCCAGGCATGCTCCTCTATGATACATACCAATATGCAAAAGGCCATATTTCAGGGTTTGCCTTAGGCTTGTGCCATCTCTGTGACTCTTGCCTGTGAAGAGGGCAGATTGAAAGCAGAAGTTCCTGAATTTATTACTGCAAGGAGCAATTAATCTAGACTGAGAAGCTACTAATTGCAGCAAACCTTGAAAACCGCCATTCTTAGTTTTGTTTTGTTGTTGTTACTGTTAAGGGAGGGGGGTTGTTTGGTTTTGGGTCTATTGTTTATTTGTTTGTTTTTGTGGAGCTTTTTTAATGAACAAAGTTGATAATTTCTCCTCTATCATCTGTTCATCCTCAGACTACCTTCCTTCCTTCCAATCCCAGCATATGTCATTGGGATTTCAGCAGCATTTTTCGCATCTTCTGGTCTGTTTCCACATATCTCTTGTCAGTCTAGTTATGTTTTCTTATTTGATGTTAATCAGGGCAGTGGATAATTCAATAGTTTTTATAGATCCTGGACTGCTAGGTATCTTCTGCTTTTTTTCAATACATACTGTAAACTTGCTATCATTCTTATGCCCCTTTTCCATGGAAAATTCAGAGATCCTTGGTGTTTCCTGCTGTGCTTGTTCAGCTGAACAGCACTGGCTTTGAAAGGAGGCTGAGGGGAGACTTTCTCTCTACAACTACCTGAAATGAGGTTGTAGTCAGGTGGGTGTCAGTGTCTTCTCCTGGATAACAAGTGGTAGGACAAGAAGAAATGTCCTCACATTGCAGCAGGTGGGAGATTTCATTGAATGTTGGGAAAAACTTTATCAGTGAAAGCGTGGTCAAGCCTTGAACAGGCTGGCCAGGAAAGTGGTGGAATCACCATTCCCAGAAACATTCAAAAAGCATGTAGATGTGGTGCTCGGGCACATGGTTTATAGGTGGACCTGGCAGTGTTAGGTTAATGGCTGGACTCGATGACCTCAGAAGTCTTTCCCAGTCACCATGATTCCATGATTCTGTGCCATTAGCAGCATATAGGTGTTTGCCTCAGGCCAGAGTGTTTAAAGGAAATTGCTGAAACAAGCTAGAAACAGGGAAGAGTAGATTACCTGAGAAGCAAATGTTGATGGCAAAATAGTCACCCCTTCTCACACTGCGTTGCTCATGAAGGTAGTGGCCTCCAGCAAGCTGGGCTCCATGTGCCACAAAAGGCACCAAATAGAGCCGTTCCACTTTAGGAGCTGAACCTCGAACTGCCAGCTTTGTTACACAAAACCTTTCAGTCTTCACCAACAGAACAGGCACTGGATGAAATCCCAGCAATCTCTTTGGTTTCTTGTCATGCTGGATATTATAAAATGTTAGAAAATATAATGCTTGGAAGAAGTATCCCTGTTGGTATTGCTGTGTCTGTAGCGTACTGCAGCTGTGCCTGTTTGAGATGAGGAGTCACCATCACTACACTTTATTTTTAACACCTATTAAATGGATATAATAGCACAGTATCTCCAGCACAGGTATGTTACAAGGCTTAACTAATTATTATGCACTTGCAAAGTGCTTTGAGATAGCAAAACCAAATCTAGCACTAAAGTGCAAAGTACCATACTCATGCATCAATTGCAGAGCACTGTCTCAGAGAGGCTGTAAATCTGCTACTGCTGTGTTTGATGATAGTCTGTCAGCTGAGGGAAGGATATGAATATTTAAACATTTATTTAATTATTAAATGACAGATCTACAAAAGCCATACTGATAACTCCGCAGACGTCCTAAGTAAATTCTAGCTGTACTAATGTAAATCCAGAGCTGTGCAGCTAAGGACATTCTCTTTTCTTAGCATGCTGGAAACTTGAATGATAACTGGGGAGAATCCAGTTCTCAACTTTTCACCTCTCACCATCTCCAGAAGAACAGCCAATCCTCTGCTACCAAATAACTCTTAGGTGTTCTAGAAACAATACTAGCCTCTTACAACGGTATTGCATTGTTTGTAGCCACTTGGTGTGAGCTGCTTTTTTACCTGAGGACTTGCTAAGGACAGGGCATTCTTATTTCTGCCATGCAACACCATGCATCAAACTAGAAATGATTTACAGTGCTAGTCCTTGTGTCAGATTTATGTACATGTTTTGAATCATCTGACTATGCCATGGTGAGACAGGTGTTCTTCAGCTACTTTGGCCTTTGAGCCTCCAAAAATTAGCAAAAAAAGATTGCAGTGAGGATGTTGCCAGAACTCTTCCTGGAGCCTGTACAGGGAAGTGGTGAAATCAATGTTCCTGTAAGTGTTCAAGAATATGTAGGTGTGGTGCTAAAAGACATGGTTTAGTGGTGGACCTGGCAGTGTGTGGTTAATGGCTGGATCTTAGAAATCTTTTCCAGCCTTAATGATTTCATGATTCTATGGATTTAACAGTGGGCATGAAAGAAACAGGGAGGTGAGAAGATTCTCCACTTCTGCAATAAACTTAGTGCTGGGTTTCCACCTGGCATCTCCCTACTTGACTGTAGTGCCAGGAATGCAGACTGCTGTAGCAGTAAAAAGAAGGAATAAAAGGGGTAAGCAAAGTGAAAGTGGATTTATAGTTTCTGATTTTGGGCTCTTGTACTCCTACAATCACATATCATATAAACTGTCATCAAGATGATAGCAGACAACACAAAAGGCTCAGAAGACTGAATTTTAAATTAACAGTGTATTTTCAACTCCAATTTACATCTTCTTCACAATGACAAATGCTTACTGCCATGTGAGCCCTGAGAATACTGCAGTGGCCACAGAAGATACTGTTTCTTTTGTAACTATTTAAAATCCTGGTATGTGTATTATGGAGCAATACATAAAAATGAATTTTAACAGGGCTGCCAACCAATGTGTCAGTTGGTATAACACAACTGTGAAACAAAGGTGTCAATGTACCCATGCTGAATTATTGGGAAGAATGTGCACTGTTGTCTTATTACTAATTGCAGGCAGGTTCAAAGCATCACATCTAGTTAGATTTTAAAATTGCTTTGTAATTTACATATAAAGACTTTGTTTTCCATTTGTTTCTTGCCTTCAGGGCCAACTGCTGAACTTCTCCCCTGGTGTTATCCATATCCCCTAGACTATGTTTTGGGTCCTGTAACTTACTCCTATAGACTGGAGTCTCAACTTCCTCTTATGGTGGCCAGAAGAATTATAGGTATCCTCAAGTGAAACATTCTCCTGAGACATCCTCAGCCCAGTACAGATGCATATGAGTAATTTTGCTCCAATGTGTCTCCGAGACACTCCTGTTTACTCACCAAAGTGGTAGGATCTCATGTAGTGCTTTGAATCTTCTTAGTCCCAAGCTTGCTGTTTCAAAGGTGTCAATTCCCATCAGATTTGTCAGAATACAGTGATTTTCCAAATTACTGGAATAAAAGGACATCATGGTCTGTCTGAAACCACAGAGGAGATGTCAGCTGCCAGCATGGAGTTTATCAGTTCAGCAAAGTCTGCTTCTGGATGTAGGTTATTTCTTCAGTCCATTCAAAACCTTGATAACAAACATGATCGCTTCAATACACTTATTAACTGAAGAGCTTTTTCTCCATTGTAGTCATGTAAGTAATCTTTTTCAAAAGAGCTATTTGCCAATTTGGAAGCAAGAATTTGTACACTGGGAAAAAAAATTATCAGGGAATACCTATTTCATAGAATTTGTCTAATGTTGATTTCTGCTTTTAAAGCCAGTTCATGGAAAAAGTACAGTTCCACATAACACTAAAATAACACCTTTTAGATATTGGCTATGGGACTAATATTTAATTTGAAAAGTAATTTCGTACTGTTGTGCTTGGAAATACTCCTAAGGAGCAGATATATGTCAAAGGAGCAGACCTGTTTCAAGAGAAGCCTCCACTAGGCATAGGACTAATAATTTTTTGCCAGTTAGAATTTCTTGGGGAAATGAGCCAGCAGTTTTCATTAATAATACTAGAAGCCTTAGAATCACACCGTATGTTTAGAGCTATAGTTAATACTTCTGAGAAAAAATTTTGAGAGGAAGGAAAAGGAGAACAAGCAAAGCTGGTTCTTAACATCACCTGTAATTTTTCCGTAATCAAGGGTTCAGATTTCTTCATCTTAAAATGTTTTTTTAGGAGCAAAAACTGTATTTTCCAGTGCTTTTGGATTCTATTCTATTCTATTCTATTCTATTCTATTCTATTCTATTCTATTCTATTCTATTCTATTCTATTCTATTCTATTCTATTCTATTCCCTTCCTTGACCTGTTGCCCACACTGCTTTCAATGCAGCCTGGGACACAGATGTTTTTCTGGGCTGTGGGTGCACACTGATGGCTCACGTCCAGCCTCTCATCCACCAGCAGCCCAAAGTCCTTCTTGGTAGGGCTGCTCTTGATCTGTTCAGCCCCCCAGCCTGTGTTAATGGGGGTTGCCCCAACCCAGGTGCAGCCCTTTGCACTTGGTCATGTTAAACCTCATCAGGTTTCCATAGGCCCACTTCTTAAACATGTCCAAACATGGCCCCTCTTGAGGCATCTCATCTTTCAGGTGTATCTAGAGCACCATTCAGTTTGGTGTCATGTGCAAATTTGCTGAGAGTGCACTTGATCCCTTCATCTGTGTCAGTAGAAATATTGAATAACACTGGTCCCAGTGCAGACCCCTGAGGGACACAACTTGTCACTTATGTCCATCAGGACTCTGAGCTATTGGCCACTACCCTCTGGTTTGAACCACTACCCTCTATTGTTATGTTTGTGCTATGTTACGTATTATATTATGTTACATCATATTATATTACATTGTTGTATTACTCTGCTATTCCATCGGTGTGATTAGTTGGAAGATAGACTTTAATTAAGAAAAATGAGTAATTCTTATGTTTTTATGTAAGTGGATATCTTAGCTTTACATTATGCCAAGCTCTGAGAAATGGTGTTTGGAACTGAACCCTATGCTTCCATAGCACAGAAAGTGTTACAATTTCAAAAGCAAGTTTTTTCTCAAGGTCATTTGAATGCCAGTATTACCAGCTCCTACTCTGCACTAGCTAGAAAAAGATCGTGGATTATTTAAAATAATAATTGAGAAAAAAGAAAACTCTTGTAAGGCATTTTAAGGAACCAGCTAGAGTTAGTCATTGCTTTAGTCCTGAGACATCAGATCAATCTGCAGGCAGTAGTGCCCTAGAGGTGTACATCCAATAAACCCTTGCAGCTACCTGATTGAGAGACAAGAGTCTCCAAGTTCATGGAAAATACTGATTTAGAAATATTGCTCAGTGGAATTTGTGGAAAGAAACTTTCATATTCCCTTTTCTGTAAAGGAAAAGCTTTTAAAAATATTTTGGTGACATACACTCTGTCAAATCATCTCCCTCTAATAATCAAGAGCTTATCCAACTTGAGAGCAAAGGATCACCAACCACAGCAACACACAACTTAATAAAAACTGATTTTCTGATTTGCTAGCTTTTTCTGTATTGTACCATGGTACACAAAATTGATGATCTGAAGTAGCATCCTAGAAATCGTTATACAGGAGTAAATGCAGGTTTGATTCGTCTGCGTGCTAATACACTAAGAAGCATTTTCAGGCCAGGGCACTTTAGCCCAGGCCTGAGAACTGAGATTATCTCAGTAGAGAAGGTGCACTGACCCTGTGCTACAAAGTGGATTACTTCAGTCACATCATCAATTTCAGTCCTTGTTGATCCTTACTTTTTGATACTGTGGAGAGTGGGATTCTTTTGAAACCCTCGTAGCATCTTGTGTGCCTGTTCCTGACATGGCTCTCATTGCCACTTCCATCTGCAATATTGCTTTGTAAGCATTAAACAGGTGTTCCCCAAAGTATTTTCTGTATGAACTAGGGAAGCTTCTGGCACTCTGCCTTGTCTCTAGGCATCTGCATGCAAGGTTGTGTCTCTGTGCATTTAGCTTTGTATCTTATATGTTTCAATACACTGATCTATTTAGTTTTAATTTTATGTTAAGAATATGTGTGCAATGTAGGGTATGGAGACCACGGGGATACAGTGTTCTCTAGCTGCTTCCTGGTGAATGTGGGGTCCCTAATTCACAGGCAACAGAGCCTGAAGCAGTTACAATGCACTGAAGCATTATGAATGAACTGTGAAGATATATGTATCTAACACTGCCATTATCCATATTAGCATGTAACCTTTCTGTCAGACATCATTAACAATACTAAATCAGTGCTGTCTAGAGGCTTCCTTTAAAATAAATACAATAATTGTACTGAGCTCCCAGCTAATGTCACATCCATCTTCATGTTTAAGAATCTTAACCTACTTTTACAGGTGTCTTTCCCTAATAGACAAGTATTCAGTGGTCTTTAGAAATATGAAAGTGAAAAGACTGTTTTGTGGGAAAAAAATCATCCAGGAGAGCCACAAATGTGATCAATTTGCGTAATCATGAGACTAATAATAAAAAAAAATATTGCACAAATTATGAAAGCCCAAATAATACATGAAAAACATGGCCAGATCCACATAACTCTTGTTAATCATGTAGTTGTGCTTCAGAATCTTGAAATTAAATGCATGCTATTTAAGATTTGGCTAGAACTCAGAACTGTACATCTGATCTTCCATAAATTAAACATCTTGTGCATGTGAAATGTCCTCACTGGTTGAGGAGAAACATCCTGAGACTGCAGTCCATCACTAAAAAGTGTTAGAAATAACTGTCCTTCCTTGTGAGAGCAAGCTTGAAGGATCAACACAACCTGGATATCTGATTTTAATATAGTAGAAGCTGGGACAAGTTCATCTAGAACTACACAATCAAGAAATCTGGAGAGCACCTCCGAACATTAATTGTTCAAATGCCAAGCATGGCCGCTCCAGTTTAGGTCTGCCCTGAACTGTTTTTTATATATCTCTGCATCTTGACTATTGCCTCCTGTTGTGAGATTTCAGGCTGTTTGAGGGAAGAGATCAGAGGTACTGACTTTCCTCTCTCTAGGTAGTCTCTAGCAGCTAAAAATTGAATTATTTATTTTAAATTATAAGGTAAGATTCCTTAGTCTCTGCAAGTGCAACAACTAATATCGAATTGGATAAGTTTTGTGATAAAGAGCAAGATTTCACAATGCTCTGGCTTCCTTAGGTGCCAGGTTTTTCTAACAGGGCAGCCACCAATTCATCCAGAAAAAGATGAGATGTCTCAGTGGGTTTTGCTAGTCTGAGCTGGAACAAGGCTCAGGCTTGACCCAGCATAACCCTAAGACCAATGACAAAATGTGAGAGTCGTGAGCTGAGCTTGTCTGCTCAAAGGCAGCAGGGAATTGGAGCAGCTGCCCAGCTCCCCGTGTGGCAGTGACATAGGATGGGAGGTTTAGCTGCCAAAAAGGCCAGACACAGGTCCCTGGATGCCTCTCTGCCTGCCAAAATCTGCATCAGTATCTGCTGTGAGATGCCTCCCTGGGTCCAGGCTGGCTGTGTTGATCTGCCTGAGGTGTGAGCACGGTGATCTCCCACCTGCTTTCAAAGCCAGCTCAGGCACTCATTGTGTGTCCTTTCCCCAGCCTCCACAGTCACTGTTAGTGCCTCTCTGTTGACCTCTTTTCAGGATTTCTTATCCCTTTGACCAAGTGAGGATGGGGCAGAGTATTGCAATGCCAGTTCTCACCAATGAGCATGCAGAGTAAAGCCAGTCTCACATTCAGCTGTTATTTTATGTCAGGGATTGTGTCAGTTCCTCTGCCACTATATTTACCTCCAAATTCACATAAAAACCTTGTTTGTCTACCTGTCTTCAGAGATATTTAGTAGGAAATTTTCCAGGTTGCATTTGATTTTATTGAGATGTCCTCTTAATTGTGACCTTGTAATAACATTATTCAAGCCATAGCTATTCTATAATTCCCTGTCCTAGTGTGCTGTTCCATAAGTCTGTATAGCAGTGGCAGTCTACAGACCTTGCTGTTACAAGAACTAATCCATGAAAGAGCTCATTAGAAAGGTCTATCTTTAATGTCTCCTTACCAATTAAGTTCAAAACAGGGAAGATGAATCAGATTTTAACCTAAACTGATTGAGCTCCCTCAGTTTCAGTAAGTGTCTATTTAAAAAGGCCCAAAACATCACAGAACACAAAGTCTTGGATAAATTCATTCATATTGTAGCATAAACTACATGAAAACCATTTTATTGACCAAATATATAGTCATGCAAAAAATAAATCAAGAATTTTACCACTCCCACCTTTCAAAAATGTTTACATTGTTTTTAAATCTAGATTCTGATTTTCTAGTTGCTTGCTGGAGTAGCTGTTTTCTTTAAATGTTGTTTCACGTTACTGCAACTGCTCTATAACTTTCTAGTTCAATCAAAGCCAAGTTTTCCAGCCTGTGCTTTAGGCCTCTTTTGGAAATCCTCTGCCAGTTTATTAACATTTAATAAAAACAGTGATTTATGATTCAGAGAGATCCTTGCACCATTCAGCTGTTTCAGTTATTCAGCCCGTTTATTGAAATTATGTAGCTTTAACCACTATTGTCTTTCAAGTTTCTTTCGGTTTTTTTACAAATTGCAGACCATCTGTTTTGTTATTTGTTCTTGGCTCTATTGCAGGTATTGAAAGAAATTTCCATGGGCATATTTCACTCTTTTTGACTCTTTTGTTTGTAATTATGTAATTTTAATATTCTATAATGAGAGTGAAATTCAACCTCTGATCAATAGAGCAAAGCACTGCACAGATAATGACTAGCCAGAAAGTATCTTTTTAAAAATAAAGACTACTAGAGCTATTGGACATTGATTTTTCCCTGTCTTCTCACCTTCTGGCTTTGTAACCTTCAAGTGATGTGAGATTTTAGAAAAATTTGGAAGGGGCTATGGATATAATTTAAATGCCCTGATTTTTATTTAACCTCACTTGCTAATCATTGGCATGAAACTGGCATGACTGTGGCATGAAACAGGTATCTAAATTGGATTGAAATTATCAGGACAAACTCTCATGGGTGACAGGGGGAGGATGAGGATGTCCACATCATAGAAATTAGTTTTGCAACTGGTAGCCTCTTGGAAAAATTAATACATAAATAAGGCTTCAGACTCTGACCACAGGGGTTCGATACCCCAGCATAAGAGCAAATATAAATACAAGAGATTGAAACCATGCTAAGGAAAAAACAAAACAAACTTAAAAAAAGCTAGCTCACTCATTCAGGATTAATGGGGTTAAATAAGCTTAAATATGTCAGTTATTAAGACCGGCAGGTAAGTGGAGTGTGCTGAGTAGAACTGTAGTATTTTTTGAGATATCTTTTGAAGCCTAAATGTACATAGCCAAGATCATTTTGTCATAATAATAATGCAAATACATTCTGTGAGAACTGGAAACAGTATCTTTTATGCCACAGTTGCTGAGACGACATTATGCAATATTTGGTATTTTTCCTTGAGGCATTTCCAGATCTTTTGTTATTGTTTAGATGATGTGTAAATCACATACAAGCTCACTTCACTTATGCTTTTAAACAACATGTAAGTACATAATTATCCTTTCAGCTGCTGTTATCAACCTGTTTGGGCAATAGAGTATAGTTTGTACAGGTCATTATTGCTCTAAATTCTACACAAATTTTATGTAAATGTATAACAGTTATGGTAGTTTGTAGTAGATAAATATAGAGAGCAAAAAGGATAAACCTGACCCTGAGCAGACAGAACTTTAAGGACTCTTAAGCAGGAAGTGTGCAAACTGCAGAGCACCAGTGTACATGCATGCAAAGCTCACATTAATCCAATAAATAACCTGGTTTAGTTTTAAAAGATCTGCTAAGAGTGAAGACGCAGTCATGGTTTACTATCAGTAAGTATTTTGAGAGAGCATCAGCTCTCCTGTGTTGTGGCTAGACCAAGAGCTTTGTAACAGGGCTTTGCATTAAGAGAGAAATCCGTGTTGGAAAAAAAAGAAGTGCTGCTTGTTTTCTCTTCAGCACGCTGTTCCTGGCAGGAGGAACCTCGCGAAGAGCATGTGCGCCAGCCTTTTTTTGAGGAATCAGACACCTCTTTGGTATTCAGAAATTTCTTTTTTCCTTCAATATTTGAGATATTTTAGACACCTGAAGGCAAACCCCCCAAATCCTGCCCTGCTCATTATTATTTCCCAAAAGAAGTGCTATCAGAAAGGAAATGTACAAAAACATTTATTTGGTACATTGAGAATGTACCAAAATATTGACCTCACAAAGTCTGAAAAAATACTTCACAACAATGCTTGTTGTGATCACCAAAACATTAAAAGTTATTCAAATTACAGTTCATGGGTCATTTTCAAAACCCACTTTTTCTTTTTTTTTCTCTCCCCTAAAGGAGATTAAGAATTTGATAAAAAGCATAAAAATGTCAAAAAATCATCAGGTCATACTTTAAATTTTGTGCATCAAACATATGCCTTTGTCTGTTTCTGTTGACAGTGTGTGATAATAAAATTATTTTTGCTCTCATGGATGTCCTTTAGCCAAATCTCTCCATCATCAGTGCTGTACTTCCCAGATGCTCTACAAAGAAAGATATTTATAGCTCTTAAAACTGAAGTGTTAGAAAACCAAAAAAAAGGTGGTGCAATCAAGTATGTTTTAATTCAGTTCCAAAGCAAATACCATTTTGGCATGCTCCAAAGGGTATTGCACTGTATTTCTTCTGCACAACTTTGTGAAAATGTTACACAGTCAGCCAGAAGCTCATTTATTGCGGATAAGTGATCTGTGCTGGATTAGTTTTTCTCTTAAGTTCCACAGTGTTAGAAATGTCCATTGAATTATAACATCTTCCTTAATATAAGGGTAGTGGCATAAATCTAAGAACTCAAACTGAAAAGAACCTGCTCTCTTCCCAGACAAAATTAAATGTGTTTTGAATTGAAGCCGGAGCAGCTGCAGAGCAAATAAGGTTCTTTTGTACGTTTTGAATCAATTAATATATCCAAATAATAGCTAGTGAGTTGTGACTGACGATGTCTTTCTTACAGATGTACATGTTTAAACACATATTATTTAAAACAAGTTGGAACACTGAAGATGTAAGATTTTATGTGTCATTCTTCTCTATGTGCCACTCTGAAATGGTCCACATTGAAAACGAGGTAGCCACTGAATAGTGCTGCTGTAAAAAGATGTATCCTTTTTATAAAGAAGCAGTGAAAAAATGCACATGCAGGCACTGTGAGCAGCATGGTCTCCGCAGTGTGGAATTTTATGGTCTCCAACCCTTAGGAAAACCAAACTACTAATCTGTCCCACAAGAAGCCACAGACCTG
This sequence comes from Scytalopus superciliaris, assembly GCA_013400415.1. NCBI lineage: Eukaryota > Metazoa > Chordata > Aves > Passeriformes > Rhinocryptidae > Scytalopus > Scytalopus superciliaris. The sequence continues at coordinate 46,358 of VXBX01005501.1, forward strand.
TTTACCATAAACTTAACTTATGGAAATAATCATATCTCATGCAGGAAGAGCGGGATAAGAGAGGGTAAGAAAAAGAAAAGTAAGCCACATGTTGTTCTTTCTGCTGCACTGCTTTTCCCATGCACTGAAAACTCCTGGCAGGCAGAAAGCATTCCAGTTCAAAACAGAAACCAGTCTACATCATCAGAGAAATTTTAATCAAGTCTGATGTATTTTGATAGAGAAAAATAGTCTCTACCATAATCTCTCATAGGTAAAGAAATGCCTATTTATCAGCTAAGACTGAGCCAAGAATGAAGTTGGGAGGTTTTAGGATTATCCCTCCGACATCAGTACACTTTTCTGATGAGTTACAGAGAGAAGAAGGTCATTTGGACTAGGTTGACTTTCTTTGCTCCTCCTTTTGCTGCATGGAAGTGGTGATTTTGAAGGATACCTCGAGTGGAAGCTCACTTAAGGATAATAAGCATGAATCAAGAGTAACAGTCACGCTACAACCAGCATTAGTTGCTTTGGTACAACAGCAGCAGAGGAACGTCCAGGGGAGCCCACCAAGCTTCCCCAGTCACAGTCATGTAAGCTGGTTTGTTTGATGCTGTGCAGAGAGGATGAGCCTGTATAGTAACTCAGCCACCCAACAATTTGGCTTGAAATCCTTTGGTGAACTTAAATGCTGAAAAGGAAACCACTATTAACAAGCTTTTCTAAAGCAGACATACTTTGAACAGTGCAGGTGCACCTTACAGTAAATTTTAAGTTTTTAAATTTTCCATTTTACCGGTAGAATAAGGTTTAGCATGTTTTTATTTGAATTTTCATGCAAAGAAGAGAAAGACAACAAAAATCATATCTACTTTTTACTTTATATAGTAATACAATTTCTGTCTGTGAAAGTTTGAGCTGGCTCTCTGCCAAAAGCCAAACCTCACAGGAAAGATTCCCCNAGAAAAAGAACACCTCCTCCTTCAGCTTATATACACCTGATTATGTAAACAGACGGGATGGAATTATGGTTACCAAGGAAGGCCTACAAAAGACAACCCATCACACTGTCTAAGTTACAAATACGTCATACAATAGAAAAATATGATTTGAAAAGGAGTGGTTTGGGACTGTTTTGATGAGACAAGGCAACATCTGTACAGAGATAGCTATTCTTTCATTTTATCGTTCTAGAAGATGCCATATTTTTATCAGATTTTATTCTGTGTTTACTCCTATGGTAGGAAATGTAAATCTTTCTATTCACCTATGTCTGACTGTTGGACATTTTCTATTTTCTGACTCTTTTAACTGATAAGTCTATTTTTAGGCCATTGTGAAGATGCTGAGAGTGAGTGACGCAGTGATATTGCAACAAGGAATGTGTCAAGTGTGAACAATTCAGTGCAACTTCTGAAAGGTATTTGGATCCAGGAAAACAAAGTGCTAAGCAAAAACTGACCATCCAGAATCACAGAATCCAGAATATGCTGACTTGGAAGGAATCCACAAGGATCATCAACTCCAACCCTTAGAGGGCTAAGGGTACAGGACCATCATCAAGAGTCATACCATGCCCTAGAGTATCGTCCAAATTCTTCTTGAACTCTTGTCAGGCTTGGTGCTTTGATCACTTCTCTGGGTACCCTGTTCCAGCACCCACCCTGGGATCTCCAGGAGACTCCTCATACTGAGTAGGCTCTGAAACTGTTTCCAGCACAGCTTCAAACTTTGTCCTGCATGCCTGTAGCACAGCCTGCTTTGATTCAGATAACTCATGCCATGTCAAACGGCACTGATTTTTCACTCTGATGACAAAAAGACTAGAAACAGACTGTGCTTGAAGAATTGGTCCCTGGGATAACAAGAGGGATAAAGTGGAAGACTAAACTCCCAGTATTGAGCAGAATGTATTGTTAACAAACTTCCTTTTAGAACATAATAAAGACACTCACTACCATGTACTCTAATGTCCCTGGAAGAGAATCAGCCTTTAACAGGTCTTGATTTTTTTATCTTTTTCCTTCAAATTAAAATGAAATCTATAACTCTTGCAGTTGTCCCAACTTTACAGAGCTTTCTTGCAGGGCATGGTTCACTAGCAAGCTAAAATACATATGGACTTGTGTTTCACAAGTATTACTTTAAGAATGCCAAAACCATCCCACATCCAAACCAAACCCCTCAAATAACAAGTATCACACAGAACTGAGAAAACAGATTGTGTGAGAGAGTGTTAAAAGTGTTAACCAATACTTCTAGGATGTGATTAGGTCACCTGCCTCTTTTCTGGAACTATGCAGCTTCAGCAACACCTACAGTTTCCCAAAGGGAATAGCAAGTATCAGGCTGAGTGCAAATCTAAGTGTAAATCAATCAGGAGTTCAACTTATTGGCAAAAAATTAGAATACCCCGAGAGCGTAAAAAATGTCCAGATCTTCAATATTAGCTTAAAAATGAGTTTAACATGTATTATACTTCATATATTACCCTAAATGGAAGTACTTGACTGTCACAGAATCATTAGCTGTCAGAGTACAGCTCCATTTTGGCAGCACCATCTCTGACATTATACTCCCATCGGGGATGGCATATTATTTTACTTGTAGGAATAAAATATATCATTAATTCATCACCCAACTGATGCAAATACTATTACCATTTTATTTCTAGCATTGTTTTGCGGACTTATTTGTGGAGAGGATGCTCCCTTTTTATTCTTTAAATGCATTTCTTCAGAAGATGGGAACAATGGGGAGACAAATTTGAGATAAAAAACAGGACTGAATTGCAACAATGGTGAATTCCAAACACAGATATTGATTTTAAACATATCAGTCTAAAATAGATGACTATCCCATGACTTTCCTAAATAGTAAGTCAAAACTGTCATCAGAGGAGGTCAACAGAAAAACTCAGTACTTTCAGTGTCCTAAGTCAGAACTGTGTGTATTTCTGCTTCTTGACTGTAGAATACTCATTGAATATTTTACCTGCAAGTCAGCAAATTGCATAAATTGCAGAAGTGCTACAGCGACGATTCATGAATAACTATTTATGGTAAGTAAATGGAAATTACTTCCATGTTGAATAAAATGATGGTTACAAGAAACACGATTTTAAAAGAATTTAAATTTTCTTCAGAAAATTCATATGAAGATCACAGTCAATTCAGCAGAAAAAAAATGGGGTTTCCTTACTAGGTGCTTTATTAACTACAGGCTCTAGAAAAAGCCTGAACAGACAGTGTATGAGAACTGGAATGATTTATGAAAAATGTAAACCATAGATACAGAGAATATAAACAAACCAGATTTTCTTATTAGCTGTATTTTCCTGCTCTCCTTTAAAATTACATAGAAATTGCTCTTCAGACCTTGTTCATCTTCCAATATACACCTACAGATGTCCTTCAGTGAGATTTTAACATAAGCAAAAAAAAAAAAAAAAAGAAAAAAAATCAGTCCAGCTGTGCCTTCTAACAAGATCAGAGGTATTCCATCATTTACCTACCACTTTGCAGAGATTATTTTGTGAGTATGTTGTATGGACCAATCTGAAATACAAACATTTGCAGAATATCTACATACATATGTGTATGTATGGATTTATGCATAGATGACATTTAAATGTATAGCTGTATGAGTATGTTTTCTTGTACTTATACATGATACATTTATTGTATATGGTTGATAGATAGGTGGTATTTAAATGATAGGAATTTGTGTTCATGGTAAATACACAGAATTTGCATACATACATTTGTGTACATATGCACATATGTACACACAAGGCATTTTGCTAACTGCTAGAGAGAACCACACAGCTCTTAATAGCTGAGGTACAGCTTCATAATCTGTATTATTTTAAATTGTATCTATATCTTATTATATGCTGTATTGAACAGACAACGATGATTGTCGGATTTCAAACAGCTCTCTCAGTGTTTTGTCCTCAGCTTGTAGGCTTTGATTGATAAACTTAAGCATATAAAATAAACAGCAAATGAGATCAAATATGCCATTCCAGTGCACTCACAGTCACTCAACTGTGCACTTCTAATGGCTTTGCATGCTGGTAAACTGTCATTTAGTTGCAGTAGTTTACAAGTGACTCACTCAAAGATGCCTAGACTCTGAAGACAGTCAGTTTCTGCATCGGTGGTCTCTAAAAACTGTATTTCAGCCTATAAAATACTCTTTAGAGTAACAGAGGATGAAGCTTAGCTTTCACAAATAATGGTATAAAAACCTGCCCAGGGCCCATGCCATACAAGTGAGCTACTGAAAAAATTGCAAAGATTATTCCTATCAGTAAGATAATAATCTAAAATGAAAATTCAGCTCACTGCAGAACTACAAAGGATATAATTTTGCAGTCTTATTCAGAGGCTTTCTCTTAAAAAGTGTGAACTTAACAGGCATTTGTAGTAATGCTATTGTATGCTTTATGAAGGGCAGAGGTCCTTAATCTAGGACTAAATGACATTTCCACACATTTTAAGGTCCCTTTACAGATATGAGGAGTGGTTTAAGAAAGGTTTAATACAAATGAGCAGTTGTCTCAGTACTTTTCCAGAATAGCCTGTCTGGCTCATAGCTGTATTATTTATAAAAGGAAAACCATTTTGCAAGGATATTGTATTAAATAGAAAAAAGCAGATACAGAGAAGAGTATAAACTTTGATTCCTCCCATTCTGCATTTACAAAATAATATTTTTATTTGTACAATGTGCATTCTCTAGTTATAGAAAAATTGATCCAGTTCAGAGCACAGAAATCTTGCACAAAATGGGTGAGGGAGTAGGAGCATTTTCCTGAGTTTTATTTTCTGCTACAGATTATTTCATTATTGTTCTTGCAATTGTATATACTAATACTTAGCTGAACACCCTAGGCTTCTAAGGACTAGTGACTTGCTAATCCAGCTCAGAGAGCTAAATTCCCTCGAAGGAAGAGAAATAATGCTGGGAGTACTTTTTTAGAGAATCAGTAACTATTTAGGGATATCACAGAGGCAATTTAGCACACAAAAGAAAAAAAAAAGGTTTTGCCAGTATTACTTTGCAAAAACAAGTCTCTGACCCACTAAGAGTTTTTGTGTGAATATTTCTCTACCTCATGTAGACTGACAGAAAATTCTGGCTTTCATATTTTTCAGCTCATTTTGAAATTGTTTGTGGCCAAAAAAAAGCTGAAGAAATACGTATTTCAGTAGTAGAATAGTGTTAGTGGGCCTCTTTAGCTCCAGCAGACCAATAGACCTTAGTCCTAACACTGCTTCTTACCAGGTTCCTGTAGCTGTGGCATCCGGGGCTAGGCAAGTTGGTACAAGTTGAGATAGGAGGGTTTGCGCTCCCCTTGGTACTCGACATTTCTGAGACAATGAATTACACTTCTGCTCTGAGATCCACACCAGTCTTCAGAAGCAAAGGCTTTTTTTTTTTTTTTCTTTTTCACACTGTGCAAAGCCCCCACTTCATATCAATTGTGTCTGTTTCCCATTTTGGATTTGCCCTCGCTTTGGATTGGCTGAGGTCCATTGCCTGGTGCAGATAGGAAGTAGAAACATTTCTCTGAAGTAGTCCTTGAGCTTGCTGACCTTTTAGAGATTGAAAATGTTTTGGCCTCCAGCTTCAGCTACAAGTCTGGCATAGTGTCAGAGGCCATCACAGGTCCTTGGAGGAAGAAAGAAGGTCTAACATGCCACTTATATTATGTGTGGATAGTTCTCAGTGATGCAGAGGATATCTCAACTCTGAAGTCTGACAGAGAGGGCTTTTAAATAATCTGAAAGTAAGATAGATGTGTCCTTTCAGTTATTAAATTGAGTTTATAAAAAGGTTGGAAACCAACAGTTTACTTGGGTGGATAGTGATAGAACAAGAGGGGAATGGTTTAAAATAATAGAGGGGAGATTTAAGTTATAGGGAGCAATTCTTCACTGTGAGGGCGGTGAGGCATTGGCACAGGCTGGACAGGATGTCCCATGCCTGGAAGTGCTTAAGTTCAGGTTGGACAGGGCTTGGAACAACCCAGTCTAGTGGAAGTTGTCCCTGCCTATGCCAGGGACTAGATGATCATTAAGGTCCCTTGCAATCCAAACCATTCTGTGTTTCTATGATTCCATGAAGACTCTAGGATTCCATAATTCCATGATTCTATGGTGTATGATATCAGAGATGGCTCACCCCCCTAAACCCAATAACAACGCTGAAAAAAATGACCTAACTCAAAATAGTGGTATTTGGTCTCCCTAGAGAATAATCTTCCAATCCATCACGTTCCAGGAATGAACACATTTTTATAATAATTAAAACCAAATAAACTGAGTGGCACTAGCATCTAATCTGCTGGTAAACATTCATGTTTACTCTTGCAAGCATATTTCTCAGCCTTGTTTTCTATATAGAGGGAAAAAAAAAAAGGAGGACAATCAGTTAAATGTAAAGCTTGAGAAAGGCAAACCTCAGGACAATCATCCTCTTGTTCTTAATGTTTCTCTTAAATGAACAGAAGCTGTCATTTCTTTCTTTCTGCTCCTCTACTTATAGCCCACATACATTATGTCAACTTCTCTTCCCACTCTTCCAGTTTCCAAATGAGCATCAGCCACATGTTTCTCCAAGCTGGTGCAGATAAATCTATTTCCTTTATACTTAAAGAAGCTAGAAGTATTTGCTCCCATTTTCATACAAAGTAAATTTAGTTAAGACCAAGATCAATCTAGACAGAAAATCACATCAAAATTGAAGAAACTTTGTATCAGATTATTTTCCTTAAGGGAATTTTCAGTAGGCATTCTGTCTTATTATGGAAAGGATGATCTTTCATTCTCTTTTTGTAGATCATTAAAGCAAACAGTCAAAAACAAAGAAATTTGGTCTATATATGCACATACCTACTGAGGTGTCATCTTAAATAGAGATTAGATCAAAAATAAGAGTACTTCTTGAACACAGCTTAGTGTGTCCTACATATGATGGAAGTTTGAAGTGTAACAAAATACATTTTGGGTACATAAACATCTTTGTTTCTAACCAGATCCTTAAATATAAATATGCACTTTTGAAAACCTAAAATTGAATTCTATTCTCTTGCCCAGCTTTTTGCTATTTGTTGAGTGATCCATTGTGCACTAGGCACATTGCTTTGTCTGAATTTTAGTGCATAGGCTCAGAGCTCATCTATTCCTCCCAACCAAATACCAAATTCCCAAGGAAGTGTGTGGAATAGGGTTAATTTCAATTAAGGTTAGCTTCCAGTTAGACTCCTGAGAGAAACAAGAGGAAATACCAATTACATGAGGTCTGGTTTCTCAGATTTTTGAGGACGGGAAAAGTAGAAGCAATAACAGAAACTGGTGGCTTCACACTTTTTAGAGGCCATCCTCCTGGCACCTTATTCTGAGAAGCCCCCAGCAGAGGGATGGAAAAGAAAGATCACTGGGGCTGATAAGAAAGGGGACAAGAGGATAGATGACTGCCGGATGAGGTATAGCAGGGATCTGGCCCCAGGCCACTGAAGCGAGCTGTTTAGGACTCAGAAAAAACAAGGAACAGGATCTCAGGGCATTCTTATTCAAAAAATGTGCCCGTCACAACTGCCCTATAAAGCCATGTAGCAGTCTCTTCTCGCTTGTTCATTTTTAGACATTTAATGTCCCCTGATTTGGAGGAGGATGTGTTTCACCCAGCCTACCTGGTGATCAGAAGCCTCTCTTTGGATGTAAGCTGACATCCTTCCAAAACCGAACCTACACTCTCTGGGTGAAAGATCCAACAGCTAATCTAGCGGAGTACAGACAAGTCATATTAGAAGGTTATCTGTTTAATCCTGTATTAGAATGACTAACAAGAAGTAAGTGTCTGTTTTTTCAGAACAAGCTCGTCTGAGCACATTGCTGTATTCTAAGCTTGGACAGTCTTGGAAAACTACACAGATGACATTGCTGAGGCAGGTCCTAGACACCTACACATAGGCTTGATTTAGGTCTCTGTGTCTATTAACAGTTATATTTTCTCTAGATGTTCCTCTCCATCTCTTCTCCCCCAACAGAAAAGATACAGTCTCTTCTGTGTTTTGGTAATATCATCTGGCTTCACATTAACTCACTGCAGCTACCCCATCTTGTCAGCTTTCTTCAGCTTTTAATCAATTTTCACAAGCATCAACAGAAGACGTAACTGACCCTTTTAGAGAAACTCTTAATGAAAATAACTATTCTCTGTAACTTAATACCTTTTAAAAAATATATTATTTATGGAGCTGTAAATATATGGCTACACTGAAGTTGCTGGCTGAACTTCCAATACCATCTTTTTCCCTTAGTTTGTAGCACAAAGTTTGTATAGAGAGAATGGCCACAAGTGGAGATTTGAAGAAAATACTGAGATGAGAAAGGGCAAGTAGTGGGAAAGGTTTGAACCTCCTTCTCAGGCATTGTCCTTTCCATCTATCCTCTTGTTCAAGTACAGGGGAGAGAACTGGTTTTGTTTTGAAAGACTTCTAGGAGGTGCTTAGCAGCATGCATTCTTCTGTGAGCTTCTCTAAAACTCACATGCACCTTCACTATTTGGTTTCCTCTCCTATGGATGACAGTTAATTCTAGCAAGCAGCAAGTGATAGGACAAGAGGAAATCACCTCAAGTTGTGCCAGGGGCGGTCCAGGTAACAAAACTTTCTGCACTGAAAGGGTTGTCAAGCCCTTGCACAAACTTCCTAGGGCAGTGGTGCCATCCCTGGAAGGATTTCAAAGACAGGTAGATGAAGTGTTCAGGGAGATGGTTTACTGGTGGGCTTGGGAGTGCTGGATTGATGGCTGGATTCAATCATGTAAGAGGTCTTTTCCAATCTATATGATTCTGCGATTCTACAATTCTGTGGTGCTTGCCGGTTTTCTATATTTTGAATGCATGAATGTGTGAACAGAAAGACACAGTCTGTATTTCAAGCCTCCCATGGTAAAATTTTGACATCCACTGTCAGGCACAGTCTGCTTTAACTTGTGCCTTAAATGATTTCAGGTACCAGCACTGAAACCAGCAAGACAAACGTAGACATTATTTCATCATAAATCCTGCATACCTGTATGTAATGTTTCAAAAAGAAAATCACAGAGAGAAATTCTAAATTATAATAAAATCAAAGTATAACTATCAGTCAGAGGCAACTGAGATGCAGAAATTATGTGCTGGGTCACTACTGTGCTGTGAAGCTGGGAACACATCATAAAGCCCAGAGCTGAGAAACACTGTAAATTAAAATGCTGAAGAAAAGGCTTCAGTCCAACACAATTTATTCATAGTTTAAGAGATGATAGGACATGTTTACTTAGAATGACATTTACTGCTGTTTCCATAAAGGTGGGTGGGGGATGGGAAGTAGCGTTGGACCCTCAGCAGTTGCAAAAGCCTACACAGTATAAAGGCCCTATTTTAGGTAATGTGTTGTTAGTCTTCAACAACTAGTAGTGTAACAGCTGGGTTTGATGTAATTTCTTTTGACACCACTTGATTACAAGCTGTTTATTGCATTGCTCTCACCAAACTGCTCCCTGGATACAGGCAGAGAGTCAAGAGGTCAGAGGTCTAAAGCCAGGAGCTAAAGGATTTGTCATTATTTAACAGATCACTTGTTGCTATGTACTCTGCAAACCGGATAGTGCAACCTAGCAGGATAGTGTGATATATTTTTTTATTTCATATTTCCACAAGAGCAATTGGGTCTCCAGCACCATCATTCTTACCTGGCATCATCAGTTTGTACCTGGGGGGGCTGTGGGAGGAAGGCACACAGCAAAATATCCTCAATTAGCACATTGATTATGGTTGCTCAGACCTGCACTCAATATTCCAACATAAACCCCCAAAACAGAGTGATGGATATAACAGAAGCAGGTAAGGCAGCCAATCAGCTACTCTGCATCATCATAGCTGCACCTCAAATTCCACTCTTAGTTTCATAAGTATCACTGCAGGAAGAGAATTGTTAATAATTCTGAGCAGTTTCACTCCTTTTCTGTTGCTCCTTGTTACGTGGTAACATTATGGTTTCTTTCTATAAATATGAATAAATGTCTGCGCTTAGCAGATGAGATATTGTCTGTAAGAAGTCCACAAACATGGGAAGCCTGACTTACAAAGGGTCTGAGAAAACTGTAACTTCAAAAATATAAAAAATATGGGAACTGGATGAGTCGTCCCCAAAAGAAAAATGGAAAAACTTTTCCCACCATTGCAGCTCCATTTCAAGCTCCAGCAATGTCGAGGGTTTTTTATTAAGGGAATTCCTGCAAAGAACCTTTTCTTTCAGAAGAATTATATTCAACAAATAAAGAACAGAAATATTAATATTTTTCAGTTCTTCATACAAAGCACATGGCCACATGTCAGAAAAGCTTTTCACTATCACCTCTAGTCCTAATAATTGTGATTGTTTACATGTACAAGCCAAGGATGCTCATATTTTGCCTTTATAATATCTCCAAAGAACATATTCAAGCAAAACAGAAAAGCAATACTGAAATACCTTTAAATACAGATAGGAAATCCATGAAAATTTTCTGTTTTCTTTGTTCCTTTGTTGTCAGTATTATGGACATTGCAAGACAGTGAAACATAAGGTCAGGCACTTTCACAAACTTATTTTTGTGTAAATAAATAAATTTTCATGGTAATAAATCAAGAAATTACTCAAACTTTCAGGAAGAGCAATTTGAGAGTTCACTCTGCCTTATGTAGCTGCTTTATTGAAGCTGAAATATCTCAGTATCAGGTTGCTTAGTCTTTTCCCAAATTCAGGTGAACATTTGCAAGCTCTGGACTAATGATCCTTCCCAAGTTTCTGCTCCTTGTGCCAGAAACAGCAGAGGTAAAGAGTAGATCCTCCTTGCTGAAGGGTTGCTGTGTTTTGCTACATCTCTGGAAGCAAGGGAAGAGCTAATGGATTGATGTTTGGTCATTGCATGCCATGCACCTGATGTTTCTGCTTGGTTTTAAGGACAAAAAGTGTTGATAAGTCCTTTACATTCCTTAGGAGAGGATATCCTTGGTACTCCATGTCTGTACAGCCTAGTTTTTGCAGGGGCTCTCAGGTAAGACTGGATCACAATCTAGGAAGTCGGTGGGGTCTCTGAGATGTGAGTCTTTGTCATGGTTAGAGTGGCTGAGAACAGTTTGTCACTGTGTGGGTGTGACCAGGATTGTGTATTCTACACCCTCTGTGTCATTTCTCATGAATTGCTAATAATGGATCATTTGCAGCAGCTGCCCAGGGCACACCTGACCCCTCAGGCTACAAGCTGGGTGTTTAGGAACTTCTGTGAGATAAGGAAGTTTTCTTGTCTTCACACCAGTGACTCAGGTGTCATAACGCCCCTCCGGGGAGCCATGAGCACCTTCACACCCAGCCTGAGGGATCATGTCTGCTAATGGGCCACCAAGGTTTCCAAAAATATGCCATGATTCCTCACAAAGTAAATCACCCATTGTGAAACTCTCCACCCTGGGGGAGGTACTGGGCACTCCCACCAGAGCCTAAGCATATATAAACTTGGGGTTTGGGGTCTGGGGGCACCCCTTGTCAGATCCAGAGGAGATCAGAACATGAACAAGACTGTGACTGCCACTCTCAACCAGACCATGACTATCATCCTCACCAACAGGTTTCTTCTTTCCTTTTACTTTGTACTCAGGGAGGTCATGTGGGGCTCAGCACAGGGGCTGACAGACACCATCCTGTTCATGCCCCAGAGTGCTGGGTTATACACCTGGGTTTTGTGGGTCAGACAGAATTTCTCCTCTGTACACTTGTACTTCTTGTGATGTTTTTATTAGATTGTAATTCTGACTTGTAATCTCTTTGTGCATTGAGTTCATTTCTCCTGATGGCTTACCTCTAAACCAGCACAGTCTCCTAAGTACTGACCTCAGCTGCATGATTTGAAGGACAAACTCTGGCAACATCCTGTGACTATTCCTCTGACTCCCAACCCCGGTAACGTGGTCAGCATAACTAACACTATTTTATGAGGCAAGCAATCATTCTCTGTTACCTAATGGGTCATGAATTTGTTTCCTTCACCGCATTATCAGGTCCTGTGTACCAAATAAACAGAGCAAACAGATGCCTTCTTCCCCTGACTCAAGGTCCCTGGATGCTGGGCCAGTTACTCCCTTCCTCACCAGCCTTGAAGGTTCCATGCCAGCCTGACAGTCTCCTGGCCCCAGCACAGGTGAGGGAAGCACAACAGCACAAAGCACTGTTCAGAAAATCAGTTTGAGTATACACTCTGCATTACACTGCTTACAAGTTTTGTTGTATTCTTTTGGCTTGTAGAAAACCTGTGCCATTCCTATCATAAATTCTGTGCTATACTAACCATATATTCTCTTAAGAAAATGCAGCTTTAATTGTAACTACAGTTTAGTGCTTCCATTGCCAAGGATCCCTAAGAGAACCCATCTGTTCTCTCAGTGTTTTGTAGTTCTTGTGAACTCGGGCATCTTCTCTGTGTATTGTGCAGGGAGGGGACAAGTGTAGTGGGAATGCACAAATGGTGATGAGGTTGTCTCTAAATATTTTGCAATTTTTTTCCATGTTCTGGAATATTTAAAGGCAGTTAAAAAAGGGGAAAAAAACACAAAACCAACTCTGAAAAGTAAGAATATGGAATGCCTTTCCCTATTCTTTCCATATGAAGATATACTGGTATTTCCATTTGGAAGACAGCTTTTGAAATGTTTGCAGAGCTCAGCTGCAAAATATATGATTTGAAATGAAACCTGGTTTAAACCACCTATCTTTTTATATATTACATACTTCATGTCTATAATATTGTACATTATAAACATGCTACTGGGATGTTCCATTTTTGGGGTCCTGAATTTGATTTTCTAGATCAAATAGCTAGTGATCACTAGTTTAAAAGTTTTCAAGGGTTTGTATGTCAACGTAATTTTTCTTAAATTTGAAATTCTTTAACGAAAAAAATCTTCATTAATACATACTTTATCTATCATTTTGAAAATAGACCCATTCCCAAATCTAATATTTATACCTCTTTTTCTCATACCATGCAATAAGAATTTTTTATTGCACTTCTTATTACACTATGTATGATCTAATATACTAAGGGATTTAAAAGCACAAACAGCAATATAAAGGAAATATTCTATACATAAAGTAAATTTAGTTTAAAAGTGTTCTTTTGAAATTCTTTTCTTTAAAGATAGCAGAAGCTGAAAAGGGACATATATTCAGTTATTTTTGCTTTCTGAGAAAGTACAGGTAAAGAGATGCCCTTTTGCTGGATGAACTGAGGTCATCCACTGTGCCTTTGTCTGCTTTACATCTTGAATAAATCACATCTTTCTTTTATATAATGCTGTGGAAGCTGCCTCCCTTGGTTATGAAGGTATTTGCCACTGATCCCTTCTAACTCGTCCTAGCAGGTTTCTGAACAGTAGTTTTCTAAACTCTAATTTTCACCGCTGAAAAGAGAAAAGACAAGCTTTCCTAGAAGTTTGGGAAAATTCTGGCAAAAACTATTTAGAGTCTGAGCTTACGTTTAGCACATCTGTGTTTAAATGAATGAACAGGTTTTGGGGAAGTGGAAGAGGAAAGAGAGGGGGAGGAAAGGGGCATTTACCTTTCACAGTTGTTTGGCTGTCAAAACAATGAGTTCTGCATGCTGAGATGAATATCCAAATGCAACATACCATAAAATGAGCATAATAGCTCCAAAACAATCACATTCACAAGCCAATTGTCTATGAGTTAGTTCTTTTGGTTCATTTGAGGTGTACTTTAGAGAAAGGGGTTTTTTGTATATTCTAGGTCATATATATCATCAAGTTCAGCCCTCAGATTTCAAAGGAACTGAAATAAATGCAAGCTAAAACTGAAACAAACAGCAAGCTAAAAGCTAAAGAAAGTCACCAGAACCTACACTAGAAAGCTGCTGTGAAGGCAAGACAGTGAAAACACCTAAAAATGTGGGTTTGTATTTACCAATGCTATTATCCTACACTCAGGAAACTCTGCTTCATGCTGCATGGCAATTTCCAAATACGTATAATTTTGATATTTTGAAATTTGCTGTTTATTATGCTTGTTTGTTAAAAAAAAGAGTTTGGTTTATTTTAATTTTTATTTTGTGAAGTGAAAGAAGCACCTCCTACTTCTAATGAGATTAATCAGAAAGGCACTGGTTACAGAAGAGAAACTTGATTAAAAAGAAAATATTAAATGGGATACTTTGTATATTTGCCAACTGATTTGCGTTTCATTACTCCTGCTGAAATGTAATCACTCTATTCAGAATCAATGTCTTCAAACATACTTGAAAAATCAAGGAATTTCAAAGTTAGGGCTGGAAAGTTATATATTCTACAGTGCCTAGGCATGTCTGAGTGAGCCCTTACAGCTCACGTGATTTTAAGCATACTGGTAATTTTTTTTGTTTGTTTGTTTGTTTGGGGTTTTTTTGTTACTGTCAGGATTTTTTTGGTTTTGTTTTTTTTTTTTTTTTTTTTTTTTTTTTTTTTTTTTTTTTTTTTGTTTTGTTTTGTTTTGTTTTGTTTTGGTTTTTTTTTGCTTGCCAACCTAAGAATCTGTGTTTGGGTTGTAAAGAAGTGCTGGTCAGTGCTGAAACTGCTAGTACTGACCTTTGTGTGTGTTCCCCTCCCAGTTAGGATAATTGCAAGAGGGACAATTAAGGGCCTCAGCCAAGCTTGGACATCTAAAGGAGACTCCCTGAAGGAAGCTGGTCCGCCTGTTACCTCTGTCACAGTCAATAGAATCTGCATCCACCTACCATCAGCTGTAACGTGTCCATCATGTCTGGAGACAACAGCCTCCAGAATCGAGAAAGAAACTTGGCTGCTGCCAGCACCCTTTGTTTTTTTCATATGTGCAAGACATGATTCCCCAAGATTAGCCAACAATTATGTTCTCTGAACTGATCAATTCAGTCAATTTACTGTGCAAAGTAAATTGATCCTCCCAAACAATGAGATCTGCCAGTGGGGAGGTACCTGAGAAAGCAGCATGCCTGTGTAAACAGTTCTGTCCTTGCCATAGTGTGGAATGGCTCAGCACCATATGGTGCCACTATGAACTTATTAACTGACGGATTAACTCATCTCAGCATTTGGGATCCCCAGTTTCCAGCTGTGAGGATGATTGATGGGCTAACTACTGCTTCAGTCTTGGAAGTTATTTCCTCCATTTAACAGAGTCAAAAAGACAGAAAATTGCCCCCTTTGTAAATGCTAATCTCACCCCTCCTTCGAAGATGCAACATAGCAATTTATTCCAGGCAAAGTCTTAAAACTGGTATAGTACACATCAAATGCAACTAATTAGCAATGTCTTTTGAAGGCTCTATCAGTTATTAAGGGTCTCCTTTTCCATATGTTCATCATGCCCCACTTCACACTTTAATTACAAAACAGCACTTTCTACTAATTGTGAGAAGGTACATTGTACCCAGTATTTCTATTAACTACTACACCTTCTGAGTTGTAATTTAGGGTCAGATAGAAAGCAAGCAGATAGGCATAAAGACTAAAGGGCACTGTCCTCATTTTAGACATGTTCATTTTTATTCTTACTGGTGATGTTTCTTAAGGGAGTGCCACATGAAAATGTCATTTCTTTAGAAAAGGCAAATCTCACGTCCACACAACACTACACCAGCACTGGTAATGAGGTCATGGTTTTCCCAGCACTACTGAATAGGGTCTCAATACCAGCAATTTATTTCTTGATACTTTCTAGTGGGATGATACCAATAAATCTTAAAGTGGGCTATCTGCCATGGATCAGAGAATTTTATCCATCCCAATTGGTCTCTGTTGACTCACTCCATGATGATTTTTTTAACCTCATCCGATTCTTTGCTGATTGTGTAATGGATCTTTGGTTCTTAAAAGGCTAGCACTCAGATGCTGGTGTGTACTTTCTTGTATACCAGAACGAAGATGTAAAAGATGTCAGGAAGAAAAAACACACTAAGTCAGAGGCATACAAAAAATGTACACCTTTTCCTTGTTGAAAACATTAAAATGTCCTCCTTGTTTCCCTACTCCAGGCAACTGCAACCATAACTTTAATAAGTAATTCATCTTTATGCATGGCATGAATATAACTGGAAATGGATAAATTAATGGCCAAGTTCTAAAGCAAGTTTCACTAGCAGGGTATTTATTTTCACATGATCATTGTAGGCAACTTTGATTTGGTCTAATTCATTATCTTTTGCAAAACACACAGCATCTAAAGGCACATTCAAAGTGAATAAATTGTTAGGAAACGAGGGACACTTTGTAATGCAGTTTAGAACAAATAAAGGCTCCAGATACTTGCTGAAATGCATGTCTTAATGTCTCTTTCATTTGCTTAAAAGATGAACATGCCTATTTTCTGCTGAACTAAAAGAAAATTATACTTTCAGACCATATGTAGGTATGATAATTTTTTTAAGGGAAAAAGAAATTCTGGTTCTCCTGGTCACTCCTGTGCAAAGAAAGCAGAGCTTGTCTGAAGTCAGGAGAAAATATCGACTCAAGGATTTAATATTTTAACTTGCTTCTTTTGGAACTTTATTCCAATCAAGATTTTCTCACCAGGACTAAGTGAAAAAAAAAAGAAATTTCCTTATTTTTTGAAAAGAACATTAAAGAAAGCACTATTTCATTTCACTTCATATTGCAACATTTTAAATAATTGCATGAGACATTAAAACTGAGGTTAAAACAGCTGCTAACACATGTGTGTGCTGTCTGCCAGCAAATTCCAGGTTTGGGTTTGCTACAAAGCAAATGCACTGAACAGATACACTTGCCAAATTTGTGGTAGCACCAAGAGCTTTAAGTCATTTGAATTTCAGAAATTCTGCTGTGTTAGTGCAAGGGCTCATTTCAGGACACCTAGAGAATGACTTCCAGCTTGAGATAAGCTTTACCTTGAGGTGCCCCAGCAGCACCGTCAGAGGAGGCTTGCACTGAACTCGAACACCACAATGATTTGGGGCTGGCACCCACTTTATTCTAACTTGCTCATCTGTCCATTAAACAAAATAATCAGGACATATTTAATTTACACAGCCCTTAGAAAAATGTCACATTAACAGTAAGATTTACCTACATATGTATAAATAAAATTCAATATTCATACCAGACGATCTGGTGTGACCTTGGACAGGGTGATAACCATGGTCAGACAGAGAGCTGCCCCACCCCACTGTAAGTCTCCATGTAGCCTTTGGTCTCAGTGTCTGAAGCAACAGCTATACCCATCCTGTAACAGCTACACACAATGGACCTGCTCACACAAGTATCTGCTGGGCAGTGGAGGTTTTTACTGAACACCTACTTTAGAAGAAATCTGGAAAATTATTTTTTCTGTCTTGTTGAAATATCTCTTAATGGCATTTCCAGAATAAAAAGGTTTTGATTTCAACCGATTTCTTTTAATCGTGCTTTATTCCACAGTCTTGGAAATAATTGTGAAATTGAATGAAATTATTTCCTGTTGCTCAGAACCCTTTATTTCTTTTTTAAACAAGTCAAGTTACACTACTAAGTCTGCATAATATTGATCTTCCACTCTTAGCATTCAAGGCCTTAAAAGTATGATGTGATGCTAGGAACAATTTTTAAACTGTCTTAAAGCCCCAAACCAACAAAACCCCCAAATAAACAAACAAACAAAGACTAAAAACAAATTAAAAAAGGTAATATTCTTGGATGACTGCCTGAAGAAAAACAGTCCTTCATGTGACAAGCAGGTACCTAATAATAACTTAAGAATGAAGGGGATAAATGAGAACTTCCTTGAATGTGTGTGTGTATACACATATGCACACATATGTACCTGTATATGTTTACATATACATCTCTATCTATCCATCTATCTATCTATCTATCTATCTATGCTTGTAAGTCTCTGTATATATCTACATGCATATACATAAATAATGTTATAGCTTAACATCTTGAATTTGAGAGGGGAGAGTAGAGCACAGCATTTTTTTGAGCATTGAAGGCTGACAATGCTACATTTTCTTTGAAGTTCAATCAGAGTTCAAAGGATTAAAGCATTTTTTACTTGGAAAAAAACGAAAAACAACCAACATGTATTTCTAAGCTGGCACTTCATATAATACGTCATGTCTGTGTCTGATATGTTTTGGGATGCCCCAACATTTCCAGCTTCAAAAATCATGTTTGAAATTGGGAACTGACAGATTGATACAGCCCTGCAAGTGCCAAGGTTATCATTAAGAAATATAATTAGGTTTTTTTGTGCCAGGTAAAGATTTGGCTTATCACTCCATGCTCATCTTATGTGTAAGCATCTCTTTCATTAGCTATTAGCTTCATTGTCTTTAGGTGCCTTTTTTTTTCAGCTATAGTATCTTGCTGATCAAACTACTACTCTTATTCCTTTTAATAAGAAATGCAGCATCCTTCTGTTCTCAACTTAGGTATCTCAAAAACAGTCTTAAAATATCAGATCCTCTGTCAGCTGCACTGAACAACACGATATTATTTTTCTTTCTAACAAAAGATCAAATCTCCAGAAGAGGTGACATGTATCTTGGATATTCAGACTCAAGCATGCAGGTTAATTGAATCCAGAGATGTTTTGTTGTTGATTTTGTAGCATAAAGATTGCTTTTAAAGGAAGTGTCCAGTTGCATGGCAGTATTTAACTGCTACCTAAGTTCAAGTATATTGTGTGTTTTGAGGGATTTTCCCCTCATGCAATGTCATTTATTGTAATACAAGGCTCAGATCTGCAGAAACATCAAAAATACTGAAGAATTGTCAAACCAGACCTCTTTAGCCTCACTTTTAAATTGTATGGGGAGGAATTAATATTTGCTTTCTTACCTTCTCTTAAATTTTAACTGTCCTGCACACATCTAGGAGAGACTCTAACCTCAGGCTATTAGCAGTCACTGAGTGATTCCCTCCCTCTTTCTTTCTCCTTTTCCACTGTTCCGTAAATACATTTATCTCTTTTAGAGCAAAAAGCCCAGACCAATCTCTATCACCAATGTATGAGAAGGCTCTTAGTGAGGATATGGGCTCCCAACTGCTCTGTTGGCCTGTCCTGGGAGGACATGCAATACCCTAATATTCACTGCAAGATGAACTTCTGCACCTGACTAATTGTTGTTGGTCTGATAATAATTTTTTTCTCCCAAGCTGCAAGAGCTGCAATCACTGAGCCACTGTCTCCCAGAAGAGCTGCAAGCTGGATCCTTTCTCTTATTTAAGAATATCTCATCAGCAGATGTGACAAAAGAATTACCTGAACTCTTCCTATGAAGGTTTTACTAATACAAGGAGACAATTCTTGGGCAGCTATTGGAACTGGGAGCCATTTTAAATCACCAAAGCAGCAAGCAGCCAAAAACCCCCAACAAAACATCATCATGACAGAAGAACAGGCAATGTCTCCTATGACAGAATTCCCAGTTGATGGAATGTAGAACTTTTCACTTGAATTAGTACAAGAGTGGTTTGAGGGCAATGGTCTGAAGAAATAAAGCTTTTTTAATTGGAGTAACGGGAGGGAGAAGGGAGCACTTCTCACCATGCTAATTGAAAAAGCAAACTCACTGATTTTCCACACTGAATTGGTCAAGAGCTTTCTTTCATGCTTTAGTTCATTTAAACATGGCACATCTGTGGCTCCAGTGCATTGCACACAGATGGCACGCCTTTTTGTTAAAGTGCTTGACAAAAGCATTGCTTACTTGTCAGCCTGGATAACCTCAGATAACATGAAGAAACTGCTTACATTAGGCTTAATGGAAGTTTCATTCATTACACCCCTTTATCTGATTTTTGTTAGAGTCTTAATACTCCTCTCATTTATGGGAATGCCTGGGGCACAGAAAAGCTGCCTCAGACAAACGACACATCACCTTTCTTTCCCTGGTGTACATCTCCCTGTGAAAGCTCCTGTAACACTTCCGGAGGTGCCTGAAAAATGGGGCAAGACAAGTAGGTGGGGAGGAGGGAATGACAGAAGACTGTGTATCTATTAAGTGCTACTCACTGAAGCGGGTTGCCAGTGAATATGGCCCCTACACAAGGGTGAAAACACAGAGAATTAATGACAATCGCCTCAACAATGACAGGGAAGCAACAAGTCACCTTCTCATATTGGCCTTGATCTTACCTGCCAGAATCATTTCATGACACGCAGTGCCATGCACAAAACAGCCTTGCCCCAGACCCTGTGGTGCCTACATGTGGGTACAACTCTGTTAAACCCTGGACATCATTTTCCACAGGGCAGAGTGATGAGTCCAGTACCTGTGTCTGTTTTCTTACTCTCAAGACAAGAGAAACTGAATCAGGGCAAGAAAAAGAGTCTGGGCTCTGGAAATGATGCCCTGAGCCTCCTGCCTGGAGGAGTTTGCACTTCTTCCAACTGGACATCAGTTAAATAATGGGGTGTTGCACATGGTGTAGACCATTTCATGAGACTGTTGCAGGAACAGGGCTAAAGGTGCTTTTGCTAACAATGTTCAAATGAATAATTTTACACTTGAAGACTAACAACCCTTAGATGTTTTGGCCATGTTTACCCACACACCCGCTCATTAACTGGCTCAATGGGCAGATCTGTAAAGAGACATTGACAGGTTTGCCATGGTTTCAGACAAACGGATAAGGAAAAACACCTCAACCAAGGGCACATGACCTTTCTATCTGAGAGTGTGCAGTGGTCTATGAAATTGCGATGATATACTGGGGTTTGATGTTCAAAAAAATGTAAGAATGCCATTTTCATACCCATTCCTCTCTTGCATTTTTCCCTTTTCCAATTGATCTTGTTCCAGCTACTGTCTTCACCAAAGTTTAGTACAGAGGGATGGTTTTACAGTTCTTATTCCTGTGCTCCAGCAGGTTCACAACCTGAACATGCAACCTTCTGTCTCCTGCTACTCTCCCTTTGATAGCTACATATCAAAGAGTAGTTACCCGCAGATGGGGAGTGAAAGGGTGTTGCCATCTCATCCATCTTCTGAGCTGGCAAGACAGAAATGTGCCCTATCTTTAAGTTTTTGGGCAAACTTTGAGTTCCTATCATCAGAAACATTTTTCAGACCTAATGTATGGTTAAGGTTAGAAGAGCATTCAGGATGGTCTAGTATGCAGCTTCTGGATAAATTTGGCATGACAAGAGGTTGGTAGTTTAATTGAATTTTGTGTTTTCTTTCATTTTGAACCTACTATAGAATGCCTTATGGAACATTTCACCTTGCAGAGTAGCTGAACATTCCAAGCTTCCTGTGACCCATTGCTTCTCTTGTCACTAGACCAATAAATGCCCATCATTTCACTTGGTGTTTCACAGCTTATGCTACCAGAAGTAGTGGTATTGGTAATAACTGGGGACTTTGAGTTAAAAGATTATTGAAAATAAGTCTTAATTAAGTATCACAACAGAATTTTGAACACAAATTGCATTTTACATATAGGAACTGGAAAACACCCCTGAAATGAAAATGCCTTTGGTGGAAAAAATGGAGGAAAGTATAATTATTTTGAGTGAAGATTTAGCAGCCCCCAGAACACCAGGGCAATGGGGTCTTCACCACCAATGAGTCCAAGTGTCCAGCCAGCTCTTTGGGCTTGAAGACAGGAAAAAGTAATTTTTCAAAATCACAGTGCAAACATGGGCATGAATTGCTTTTCTCTCTAAGTGTATAAGAAGAAAATATTACTTCAAATTCAATCTGAAACTTCAGAAACAGGCTTAATCTCCCTCTGCATCCAGAACAGGTCTCTCTGATGAAGAGGAGTTTGCTCCTTCCACAGCATAGGAATGTGTGGGAGGGTGCAGGCCTGCTCTGTAGCTGGTCCTTGTGGGCTTTCAAGGGTGAATCCAGGTTAAGAAGAGTATTAATTCTAAAGAAGAGTAATAGAAAAGTAAATACAAAAATGAGTATAGACTTGCCTTTGAATCCTAATGTCTTTATCCCTGGGGATTTTGATTCCATTACAAATATTAGCAAAGATCAAGGGCATTTTATTTTAAGGGCAAGTCTAATTAGAAAGAAGTTAATTCAATAAAAGTGGGAATCAGCTGAAGAAATTAAAAGTGATGTGAGGTATGCAGTGGAAGTGTCAGTTCCTTCAGGATTATTCCCACACGTGAGTCAAAACTTCAAGGGACTTCTTGTATCTTTCAAACTCAAATCCACTCTTTCCACTTATCGTCCTGAGTCCTCCTAGACCTTCCTCTGCAGTTTTTGATATTGATATTCTTGTAGAATTTCCTCTCCCCTTCCTAGCATGCTTTTTTGGAGGCAAAAAAAATCTAGAACACCAAGAAAAGCTGGGGGACATATTCCTGTTGGTTATTCTAGCTGTCTCTTTCTGAAGTCCACTTTGTCTACTTTCATTGCCTCTGACATTAGGGAAGACTGAGACTCATGGCAAATTCTGTCTTTTTAATAAGCAATATATGTGCTCTGCAAACCAAAACTCAACTGAGTTACAGAGTGACATTCAAAGAGATTTCCTTAAGAAAAGCCTTATCAACAACAACAACAAATTAGGAGGCTTGACTCACTTTTTAGAATTAGGATGGTTTACTTCTGTTCTTCTGCTTCAGCTGTTGAACTGATGCATCTCCAGTGGGAAAAGAAATAAAAAAGATAACTTGGCAATGCAGATGAAGTAGACAATGGCCAAGAGAGAGACATGAGGAGATGAGATTAACTGAAATTTTGTTTTTTCCCTGGTTCTCTAAAGAGACAAAGCTCAGATTTTCACATGTTGTGAGCATGCACCCCAATCTGCACATTTGCACCTGTTCCTAATGTCCACTGGTTCAATTTCAGTGAAACTACAGCATGCATTGTGTGAAGATTTTATATTCCTACAAGGTTTATGAGAAAACCTCATGAAGTTTAACAAGGCCAGGCGCAAATTTGCGACCCCAGGTCAGGGCAATCCCCAGCACAAACACAGGCTGGGAGAAGAATGGATTGAGGCAGCCCCAAGGAGAAGGACTTGGGAATGCTAGAGAATAAGAAGCTCAACAGGTGTGCTCCCAGACCAAAAAGCCTTTGTCCTGGGATACAGCAAGAATAACCAGTGGGAAGATGTCCTCCAGCTTTTCTTGGTGGTCTAGACAGATAATAGCATTTTTTGCCTCCAAAGAAAGCATGTTAGGAAGAGGAGAGGAAATCCTACAGGAATACCAAAGGCAAAAAGTGCTGCAGCAAAGGGAGCGTGACCAGAGCAGGCTGAGGGAAGGGATTCTGCTCTTCTACTCCTCTCTCAGGTGACCCCCACCTGGATACTGGGTTCAGCCTAGTGGCCCCAGGCACAAGAAGGACACTGATCTGTTGGTGCAGGTCCAGTGGAGTCCAGGAAGATGTTCAGAAGGCTGGAGCACCAGTCCTGTGAGATAAAACTGAAAAGGGTTGTGCAGCCTGGAGAAGAGAAGGCTCTGGAGAGACCTTCGAACACCTTCCAGGACAAAAAGTAGCTACAGGAGAGCTGGAGAGGGACATGGACTACAAGGGCATGGAGTGACAGAGTAAAGGGGAATGTTTTCAAGCTGAAAGAAGGCCAGGTTGTATTAGATGTTAGGAAGAAATTCTTTGTGATGGTGGTGAGGCACTGGCACAGATACCCAAACTGTCTGTCATTCTGTGATAAAACAAAGTGTTACCATCTGCTTGCCTTGCTGTGACTTGCTCCATGTTGGCCTCTGTGATTCCCACTGGCCACTTTGTCGAACTGTGCAGAGCAGCATTTGCATTCATGATAAACAGGTGGGCAGAAGAGCAAGGCATATCTACCAAAGCACAGTCTGCACACAGGTCTCCCTCTCAGTGCTGAAAGAAAATAGCTGCATGCACTGGAGTTAAAGTCACTGACATAAAGGCAATTCAATGTTGCTACCCTCGATAAAAAGCTCCATCATACTAAAACCATTTAGAGGTTATTTTTGGTACACAGAGATTTCATTGTTACATTAACAGTTCCTGTAATTGTGCTTGCAGCAACATGAAACTTCAAGATATCACAGGATGATGACTGCTGTACAAAAACTGAAAGGAGTTACATCATAACTAATTAGTTGGTTACAAAAATACATAAAATCTAATGATACAGCATAAGTAAAATGAAGGGCCTAAACCACATTTCAACATATATTGCCTGGACTTGGTTAATAAAAAAAATTAATGTGAAATAAATACACTTCCAAGAAAATCATGTAAGCTACAAACAAAAAAAAAATAGCAGGGTGTAAATTTAACTTGATTTGCACATTTGAAAGTCAGAAAAAATGTTTGGAAACAATATCTATAATGAAGAATAAGAGTAGCAAAGAACTTCAGTCTTATTCAGAGGCCACAATCACAAAAATAGTCAAACTTGGCACAATCTGGTAGGTTTCGAACATGTGAGAGACCTTTATTTGTAAGCCTGCCCCTAAGACTCCAGATTACATATAAAAAAGCAAGAAAACACCACTTGATAATGAAAATAATAATTTCTAAGAACAAAGGATTTGCATGTTAAGCCAAAATGTTAATATTGGTAGTATAGGATAGTCTGGAGAAGTTAGTGGGGTAGAAGTTCATGGTCAAAATAATTTTTTATTGATGAAGAAGTCATAGTCCTTGTCTTCTTACATGTTTATGACATGGACTAAAGAATGGGGGACCCAGGTCTGAAATTTCACTCCATAGATGTAACATTTATTTTGATTCAGCAAAACATTGCCAAGACATAAGCACATGTTTATAGCCGTGCTTAAGTCAGCCTCCACACAATAATCAGATTTTTTAAGAATGTGCTTAAATTTAGTAACTCAAATCAACATCAATTGGCACTCTTTCAATTCTTGATGTTTGTATTTGTTCAGGCACCTTATCATAGAACTGACAAACAAATATCTCTAGGAACCAAATTTCATTCTGATGACTCTGCCTATGGCTGGGTTAAACTGGGTGGAACAAGGGACAAATTTCAGAAAACTAAACACAGTAGAAAGTACTCAGCTCCTTCTGAGAAGATAATATTTAATTGCCCACTTGCATTTGTTAAAGTTTTAGTAGCTGTCCTTAATTCCTTGGGCACCCCGCAGGGTTTGAGGTGTTGGAGGCAACAAAAAGACGTGATGCTGCTGTTGAGACCATATCACTAGGGAGAGGAATATTAGGAACAAATGTGTCCCCAGGGTGTGTCATCCTTCTAGATAGAAGGGCAGGCCACAAACAAGTAAGTTTGCTCTTACAGGTGTCTCTTAGATGAAAAGAAAAAAATTACAGGTAGTGTGTTCTACTTCAGAAGTATCTCTTCTGCAGGTTTTCATTTCAAGTAACACATCTCTGAGGGGAATGAGGGAAGGAAGAGGCTACCAGTTTAACAGGAAAATTATCAAATCAAATAGCTAAAATTTTGGTCCCGCCAAATAAGTAGGCTAGAATCCCACTTGCGATGACCATGTAGACATGAGCCAGCCCTATAGAAAACATTTCCAAAGGAAATTCCAAAGAAAAGGTATTGGTCAGAGAGATTATCTGGGCAATTTTGCCAGGTCAAGAGTAATTTACTCATATGTAAAATACTCCTTTAGTGTCTCTGAGACTGGAGGATCTTAATTTTCTAGTGAATACACTTTCAACCCTGTGACAGCCCCTACCACCTGCTCATAACTGATTCGGCTGGAGGTTGTGCTACATCTCAGCACATCAGTGGTTTTGGCACTAAAGGCTCTCTAAGACTGCCTGATGCAACAAAGTCAGCTGTGTTATGTCTGGATAAAGAATCATGTTGCTAAATACATATTTTTATGACAATTTAAGGGTATGATTCAAACTTGGTAACAAAAATTAAGGTATGAGTATTAATTCATCTGCCATAGGTTATATTTTTCTACTGTGAATATTGGGATAAACAAGCCAAAAAGCAGAGTGCAACAGTTTTAATAGGGAGTTTATCCTATTGATACAGGATAGGAAAGCTGAAAAAGCATAGGGAATTTAAAAAAAAAAAAAAAAAGGAAGTAGAGGTGAAGGCTAGCATTGTTAGAGTGGGATCAAGATGTGGTAATATGAAAGGCAGCGAAGGTAAGAGATTCATTATGGTCTTCAGAGAATGAGGTATTCCTGTTTATGATTGCTCTGGCAATGTATCTTCAGATAGTATTTATCATCATTTTTCATAATGAAGGAGGGAGTAAAGAGGTGTCATCTGTATTTGTACACTTCTGTGCTCACACAAACACATCCCAGGCATGTTCTTCTACACAATCTGGACCGCTCTGCACAACAAAACTTTGCGTAGATGTGGGAAAAAATGTTAATCTTGGTCTGTGCTGTGTACCACAGCAGATTATGATTATAGGGGGGGAAAAATGCATGAGATAGAAATCATAGGATTGTGTTGGAAAAGACCTTTAAGATCATTAAATCCAAATGTTAACCTAGCTAAGTTATTACAATGGCATCTTCAGCAATTAAAGACTTGAGTGTAATGGGCACAGTAGTTCTGCACATACACTGTCAGATTGTACCATGATAAAACCCTTTGGGAAAATTTAAATAGTGGAACAAATTACTCTCAAGTTAAATTGATACACTTTATAACCCAATTCTTATTTTAGAAACATTTAATAATGTTAAATTACCTAAATGGCTAGGGAGGGCTATGCTTATAATTGAGGGCAGAATCACTCCAAAAATGGAACCCCCAAATGAGCCCTCTCCAATTCTGGTCCACTCACTCACATATTGTGAGTACTCTGAAAAAGTTCGCTTTCAAATATGTGAGAGTTGAGTGCATTTGGCATTGCTTCTAGTTTGAATAAGGCAAGCTCTAACTCACTCTCTAATGTAAAAAGATTCTTTGAAATATAGTGTTATGTAGAAGCCACACACTTGAGCCTTCTCTGTTGCTGCTTCTTCCCAAAGAAGCACCAGTAGGCCATTGCAAAACATAAATCTGTTGTGGTGGGAGGTTGCTATTTTGAATTTTTATAGGAAGCAAGCCTGTGATTAACAATACTTATAGCACAGAGCACAGTCTGTTTTTCATCTTTTTTGGAGCAGTTCATATGCTTCAATTTTAAACTTTCTGTAATGTGTTTCAACTCTTTGAATTACTTGTAAGAAACGTATAGTATCATGGACAGTGACTCCACTAGCAGGATGTAAAGCATCTAGTGTGTCTGAGAGGGCTAACACACTTGTGCCAGTGAGTAAGATCAGGATGCTAAAGCTGTTGCTGCTTTCCATGTTTCATCTGTCTTTCAAACAGATGGATGGCTAACTCAGAATGAACTGATCTACTCCCAAATCAGTTCCCAACTTACTGTTTTTCAGCTTGGCATGCTAATGTCAGCAAATTCAGATTTTGTTTCTTTCTTAATAAACTATGATGAAACCAGTGTCAATTCAGGAGCTGATTCATGAATGGACTGGATAGTTTTGCCATTGCAGGATGAAAATCCCATTGGAGAGATAGAGCAAATACTCGAGACACATGTAACTAATCCTCTGCTTAATTTTCACTGGTTTCATTGACTCCTACATACACTTTTGCTAGCACCATGTTTGCCTGTGAATTTCAGTTGGAATGTTATCATGATTTTTATATCACAGTTTCCACAGATTTCTCTGCAATAGATACTTGAAAGGTGCCATTCAACAGAGCACTTTGAATCATACTTGTAGTTAACATGAGTTAATAATTTGCACATTCCCACCTCTTTATCCAAGGTTTATCTAATTCATTTAACTCCACAACATTTAACAGCCTTACCAGATGTAAAGACAGACCCCTAGCTGATGTAAAACTAAGCAGGATTTTCAATAAGCTTTGAAATGCCACACCTTGGCATTGAAAACCAACAAAATAAAAGACAATTGAGCCTTGCATGGACACCTTTAGTTCCTTTTCTCCCACTCACACTCCGACACTGGGTCCAAACAACCTCTGCATATGTAGCTGTAAACAGCATAAAAAGAAACCATGGGATATATCTCACGCTCTTTGGGGTTCTCCTTCATTGCCATATGGCAATGTAAATAACTCTTTTTCTTAAGGTTTGCTTGTCTGCTGAGTAGTTTCCCTCCTTTCTATCCATCTTTCCCCTCCCTTCATGCTAATTTTTTCTGCTGTTGCAGAATTCCAGGAGCTGATCTGCTTTGCTCTTTGTGTCTCAAGAAGTGTGGAGATCATCTGTGTTTGACCTGAGAGGATGCAATAGATGTGAAATCTGAAGCAATCACAAAATTCTTCAGGTATTTTCATGGTATTTTCATGGATTTAATTATTTTCCAAAGGTAGCGTAATATGGAACATCACGTTTCTGTCTGGTTGAATTACACAATGTCTTGGTCCATCTTTTTTTTTAGGTGATAAAGTAAAAGGACAAGAGGCAAACTTTGTGTTGAGATCCTTCACTGCTATTGGGCTGTGTGCATTCTTCAGCAACAATTTTTAGCACTATGCTATGAAATATGAGTTGTGTGAGTCAATGAGCTATTTTCCCCACAAGCCTGCAACATCCTTTAGCATTAAAGAAACTAACTTTAGAAGGCATGATCAGATTAGTGTTCAGAAAGGAAGGAAAAAAACACCCTTTAAAATCCAGAGCAAGTTTTAATAAAATAGGAAGGAGACAATTTTCAGTATTTTAGCTAAAATTTTTGAGAAATCCAGTGACATTCACTTCAGCTGAGACCTTATGTCAGAATCAGCTGATGGAGTAGGAAGAATTTGTCAAGTCATCGTTGGCATAACAATGAAAACTGGTACTGTATGCCCTAAAAAGAGATGTCAGAGAAATCTGGAAGATATTGAAGTGCGCAGACCCTGAATCAGAACATTTTTAATTAATTCCTTTAGCCTTCTAACTTCTAGTGTTGGTTTCTTATTGTATCAGTGTTTCTTAAACCTACCACTTATAAGGTACATAGAACCAACATGTGAAAGGACTCTCTTGATGCAAAAGGATGAAGTTGCACCTAGCACATATCTCCACCACTTGATCAGAACAACCATGTTCAGATTCCTAGAAATCTGCCACTACCAGGGTAGCTTCCACCACTCTTTTCCTGCCTTACAGCCAGCATTTGGAATGTACATGTCAAACTGCTGAAAGGTAACTGAGTATTGACAGCCATTGCAAAGATAAGAGTGCCTTTTTTTTTTTCTTTTCTTTTTTCTTTTTTTTTTTTCTTCTGATTTTCAGCTGTTCTTTAATGAAAGTGGCAACACTTTTTCTGGTTGTGTAGAGTTGAAATATCAGGTATATTTGATTACGGAGCCTGAGCAAATTGCAAAATTGCAATTAAGTTCCCAGAATGGTCAATGAATAAATGTTTGCTTTGTCACTGCTTAATGAGAAGACAGGCCTGGCTCTTTCTCTCAAATTTTGTCATAAAGTGTTTCAGTGACTAGTTAACTATGAATCTTTAGATCTTCTGATTTTCATAAAAATGTCGCTGTCATCATATCAAAGCCCTTCTTATTGCAGTGAATAGAGAAGCATGGCTCTCTGGAGATATCCTTAGGCCCAAGTGTGTATGCATACACAAGGAAGATGGAGGAAAAGGGAGAGATCTATAGCATCTAGACTGTTTAGGGTTTTTCTATACTAGGAATACAATTATGTCATGGGACCCACTTACAACACAGTTTTATTGTAGAGTGCAACTGGTAACCTTAACCTTTAAGCCTTGCTGTGGAACACAGTTATGGACCCATCAACACTGGAGAATAGGACCATATTGTATTTGGGTCAGGGGATAACTATGTTGTAACTCCACCCCTTGTTGCAGCTGTGATTTTACAACAGACAAGGCCTCCTAAAGCCCAGTTTTGTATTATATGTCTTGTTCACTGCTATTATTCCTAATGCTGTGGGAGGGGAACCACCTGTGGTGACATTTTCTTTTGTAAAACAGCCCCTTTACCATCAATAATAGTAATTCTGGGAAACCCTAATGCAGATTATTAATATTGTTTTACTGCATATAAGTAAACAACAGCTTCTTGCACAGCAAATTTTTGCACTTAAGTAAAGACCGAGGCTGCAAAGGAGAGTGATTCCTATCAGGTATTGTCTAATTCTGGGTTGTTTGGTGATGATGTAGATGTCAAGACTGTTAAAGAGCCTCCTTTTAGCTTTTGCTACTGACATAAGCTTGATAGTGAAGGTATGCACCCTCCAGATTGTTACCTTAGCTCACTGCCTGTGTTAGGTGATAAACCCCAGAGACATGAATTGTTTACATGCTGCTTGCAAAATCTATTAGTCTGAATTTTTGGGGGTGGGGTAATGTGTTTGCATTTTGGAAGGAGGCAGGTGATGAACCAGTCTAAATTCCCACCTTCATTCCAAAAGCTCAGAAGGGACATAGGAAAATGCCCTAATAGCTGCAGTGGATTCACCTTTCCTCTGCACTCCTACAAACTGATGGGTAATGCTTTCCACTTTGCTGTTCTAGTGATGCAATAGAGGGCTCCTTTGAGGGGAGTCATCCATCCTAGTACCACTGAATGCTCTCCAAGTGATGAGGCAGCCTGTGAGGAGCAAGATACTCTGCAGAAATACACTCACAGTTGCAACAAGGCCCTTGTACCTTGAGCTACCGTGCACCACCTACTCTATAGTCTACAAGGGATAGCTTACAGCTCTGCTGTGAAGCAGTCCCTTAGAGACTCTACCAGATCTTCAGCCAGGGCTGATGATTTCCCTTTGAATAATCTTCCCTTTGAAGTATCTTCTCAAAGGACAGACTGTTAGCCACTCCATGCCCTTGGGCTCAAACCCAACTACTCCAAGGAGGGACAAATTGGCTGTGCTCAGGACAAACAGACAGGACAAGCTGAAGCACATTTCCTTGAAATCTTTGTGGTGGGAACAGAAAGGAGGACACATCATCTTTAAAGCACAGTACAACTTCCTGAAGAAAAGGTATGTGGAGAGCTGGAGGGCAGGGGATGCACTTGCACATTGTCAGTCCCACATTCTGGTGAAAATACAGCCTCGGTTTTATTGCTGTGCCTTCCCAAGGGTGATGGAGGTAGAACTGGTTGGGAGACTGCACTGTTTTAAGTTGCTGCCTCAGCTGTCTTCCCTGCTTTCATCTGCAGGATGATGATACAAAGCCTAGAGCTGGAACCATGTCCTGCCCATCTCCCCCCTCCTCCAAATTTATGCACTAATTCTGTGTTGCAGCATTATCCTAGTAAAGCCAATGGCAGTGATGGTTGAGCCTGAGGGGATACACGGCTCTGCCTGTAGCTACAGTCTTACAGTTTTCAGGGAATTACTGCTGTCAGACCTAGTGCTGACTAGCTTCTCACAACTCCTTCTGCTAGAGAGCAAGGCAAGGAGTCAAAGGCATGTTGCAGAAGACAGTTGTATTTGCTGATTTAACCCAGTTCTTACTAGTATAATTTGCTTTCTGTCTTTTCTGTCTTCACCTTTTACAACTAATTGCTGAAGTTTAGAGGCTCTCCCTGCAAAATAGTGGAATAGTATCTCCAATATCAAAACTTCCCCTTGGGGGAAAAAAAAAAAAAAAAATCTGTCCTCGTATAATTTATTAATTTCTTTTGTTCAGGAAAATAAACTCAACTTTTGCCAAAGGCAGAAAGTAGAGTGAACAGTTCTAAAATATTAAACAGCTTGGCTTTTCAGCTGAAATTCCTGTTCTTGTGCTAATTTTCTTCCAACCAGCAAAATAGCAAGACCTACAGGTTTTCACCTCACAGAAGTTTTTTATCTCTTTTCAAATACAGCTAAAAAGCAACCTGCAAAGAAATGTCCTGGGAACTGAAACTGGCTGTTTGAACTTCAGCTTTCTTTAGCCAGCACAATGAGTAAGTTTTTATTTTACTGATTATAAAGCATCTTCATGGGTGAAAAACTGTCTCCACTCACAGTAAGAAAAGGAAGACACTCAACTAGTTTTGCTGTTTTGCTGTGGACCCAACACAAAAAGTTAAATTTGCCATTTTGCAATAAGTGTTGTCAGGAAACTGCAATTAATACCTGCTGGAGATAGCCATTGCCCTCAAGGAACAGACATTGAATTTGCCTGTATGGAAGCTACAGATTTACACTGTGTTATCTCCAATGGCACCAATTTTAAAAGAAAGTAACAAAAACTGGAGCTTTTTGATGGGTGGAAAGTGCACTGTGCAGTTTCTGTTTGTTTTGATTGTTTGGTTTTTTTGGTTGGGGTTTTTGTTTTTCTGGCAGTAATTCCTAACATAAGGCTGATGTTTGTCTTCCTTCTGTCCTAATGCCAGGTCTTCCTTCTTTGAATCTACTGGCTGTTGAAAAACTAGATACTGAAGGAGTTAACTTTGTGTCTGTGCAGAGAGCACAACAAGGAACCACATCTCCTAAAAGTGCCCCTGGCAAGCCTGGGGGAAATGAGAGGAGGCAGAGACACAACCCAGGGTCAGAAGGGGAATAATCTGCTTCTCCCTCTGAAGGTTAAGAAAATGCCTCTCTATATGTATGTTCTCTCAGTTCAACTCTAGCCAGGGCCCTGATAATATCACTTATCAAAGCACTCAATTACTTGAGGTTCTACCAAAAGTCAGGTTTTTGCAATCTGTTCCTGCAAGCAGAGGCTGCTGAAATGATTTTCTAGTCTCAAATCTGCCTTATGTCTCCCATAACCAGCACTTGGGTCTGTTTTCACTCATCTCTTCCCATACTTATCAAACAACAACAAATGACATCTTTTTTATCTCAGCAATATCCAAGGAGTATTCACAGCAAAAATCCAATACAACAACAAAAGAAGCACTGCTCTCACTGAAGTGCTGAAGAGGAACACAGGAAAAGCTCAAAAGTACTCAACACACCCTAAGTTACCAGCTGTGGGTGGTGCTAAAATTTTCCCTGTTCTGTTTTTTCTCTTCCCCAATAAAGGCATCCATCGACCAAAAAATGCGTTACGGCAGATGTCCTAGAACATGGGTGTTCCTCAAGGCATATTGATAAAAGCCCTGTGCATCCTGACAGCCTGCAATTTCACCAAAGGCATCTCAGGGGAGAGACTCCACAAAGACAAAATTTGACTTCCAGCAATTTCAACAGAGAGAGCAGCTGAAAATGCTGAAAATTGTTTCTTATGCAAAGAGTTGTTGAAATCAGATTAATTCCACAGCATGAGTCACTACTGGAAAGTCAAAAGACCATTCACCCGTGAAACAGCCTAAAATAAACAAATACAGCAATAAACAGTATAAATGCTTTTTCCTCCCCAGGAAGTAATCAAAAAACAATATTTAATAATAACTACATTTGGTAACTGTGTGTCGAGGCAACACTCTGATCTCTCAGCAAAAGAGAAGCTCTTCAGGGATTAATCTCTTCCACACTCTTGCTTTACAGAAAAAAAAAATAAACAAACTAGAGGGACACTCTAAGGCAGTTGTGAGACTTTGTAAACTCATTATTCAGATTCATCCCTACATAAATACCTGGTCTGCAATTCTCTATCACGGGGTTTTTTTCAGTACTTCTAGGTAAAAATGTTGCAATTATTTCTGCCTATAGATGGCCCTGGTAGCCACTCAGAAACTACTGCTCCTCTGACATATGGATAAGCTGTCGCCTTTAATAAAAATAATAACAAAGATTATAACTCACTAGGGCTTTCTGCACTATAGTGCTTCCCCATGCATATTGCATTTCAACATCCTTCATAAGTCCTGCTCTACCTCTTCATGTCTTAGTTATGATTCTTCATCCTTCCCTGAATCACCTGACAGTTAGTCAGCATAGTGAAGTTGATAATTGCGAAAAAAAGCTTCTCTAGTTAAGCCATACTATTAGCCTCTTGGTGTTGTACAAGCTACACTGGGATATGTCCTTTGTGGGGAAAAAAAGTATAAAAAGGAGAAAGTGAATATTTCTGTCTCTTTTGGATACAAAACTTGGCAGTGTTTTGCCTGTGTGTTAATGAAATTGTAATGCTTGTAATGCCCTGACTTTTTATGGAGAGTCCTTTTCATGCACTATGAGCCTGTGCTGCCTCTCTCTTGGGACGTTTGATGATACTGCTTGATTATAGATGAGAAAACTGAGGCATGAGTTACTAAGAGCCTCACAGCATGATAAGAGAGAGCAGGAACAAGACTCAGGACCTTTGGTCAACCTGCAGATCATATCTGCCTTTGAAAGAAGACAAGGCAGGAGTTTCCCGCAGTTTTATGACTCAATTATTTTACCAGTTTTATCTATTTTTGGGAGGGAGCAAAAAGACATAAGTTCAGATTCCAGGTGTCAGCATTTCTGTACTGATCTATTGGCCATAGTGAAGAGGTGGCACACAGTTGCATCCACCAAAGAGATGTCACTGATGGAAATCAGGCTCTGAGTGTTCCAGCTGAAGAAGGAGAAGACAAGGACATTGCTTTGTCAGGTATCAACAGATTACGTAATGTTGCCTCAGCAGTGGACATAACTACTGAAAACTACTTCAAAACTCAAAGGCCTTCACCCTACTCCTAGTTTCTCCATTAGAACACCTGTACTGTACCACCCTCACTGCCACTCAGCCCCTTGCCATACTATATATAAAGATGCAAGATTCTTTCCTGATTTTCAGTGGAATTCATTTGCCAAAATCCATAAAATTAGATTCCATATCTGTCATATGATTCCATTACCTGCTATATTTCTTTTAGGTTACCTCTTGACCTCTTCAGAACATTTTACTCAGCCCCAGTGGCAGGCTTGGCTGTTGTTTTTGCAAGAATAGGGGGACATGTAAGAAGGACAAGTCATGACCCTGATATGCTGTCAGCATTTTCCCACAGAGATGAGTTGTGTTCGTTAGCAAAGACAACAAAATAATGAACTGAAAACAAAATCTTCAGATGTAACTAAGCTTGTTGCAGCTGTAAAATCTGTGCCACTGATGCTGCTGGGATGGGAGGGGAAAGCTGGAGTCCAGAGACAGTTGCAGTAGTACAAATCCTCCCCACCACCAATGCACCGAGCAGCTTGAAAGAGTCTAATAAAATGTTGAAAACTGTTACTGTCTCCCAATCCTGTTCTGAGTCCTATGACATGCCTCTCCACTCATAACAGAGAAGAGCAACCTTCTGGTCCAGAAACAGCAGAAGAAATACAGGCAACAACTGTAAACACACAAGGATGTTCCCATAAGCCTCATCAGGCGGTGATATACAGGTCTGGAGGAATTTATTTCAAACTGGTGGACATGGAGGCCACCATAAAACTGTGCAGTCTCAGCCCAGAGAAATAAGGTTAGTAAAATACATAAACTCTGATACCATGCAGTGAAGTATGACTCCAGTCAACTGCAATTCACCTGTGGCTTCATGATGGATACTCAACAGCTTGATCTGTTTGTTGATGGATCTGGACTGCACATGTCTTCAGATCTTTTCCTCTCCTTCGTTTTTGCCTCCCCACTGCTGTTAGGATACAGGACTGAGGTTTTCTGGCTGCAGTCAATGCTAACAGTGACTTTTCATCAAAATCTGCTGCAGGCCTCATGAATGATAACTCCTCTGTGCTGATGATGGCTGGTCTGTCTCATCAGAGAAAATATATGAGGCAGAAACACCAATTTTTTAACACTTCATTCTACTGTCAGTGTGATGTTGAAGAAGTGCCATTAATGAAGAGCTCTGTAATTCATTAGGCATTAGGCACTGTAAGCACAGTGATGTACTTGAAATGTTATTTCAGTACTATTGTTCAAAGCCTCTGTAACAGATTTGAAAAAGTAAACTGAGAAGAATTATCTGCTGCACTTTAAACCAGGGTTGGAGTTAATTGGAAAGAACAGATTTCTCACTGTTAACTGAAATGTAAATATATGAAATCAGGGAAATCTATGGAAAGTTCAGTCACTTACAACTATTCAGGACATTCCCCTTCCTGCATTTATCCCTATTGTTGTGGGAGCCAAACTGTCTTACACAGCAGAAGCAGCTGGGTGTTTAATTAATACAGGCCTTATCTAATACAACTACAGATGTACTTACTCTTCATAACAGCACCAAAATCTGGTATAATTGCATTAAACTACATCTGTTGGCAATGGTTTTCACAGTTAGATCACACAAAATACAAAAGGAATTTGCTTGTCATCATTACATTTTCAACTAGCATCACTGTCACATGCTGTGTGACTCAGGTTCTGCATGCAGTTTGTTTTATGTGCAACCTCTTACTGAATTCCCTTTAAAAAAGAGAATTATTGCCTTTTTTCATAGCTCTTCAGACAGGGCACACTCTACATATGTAATTATTTCTATTACCTTCCCTGATTTTCTTTTTACTCTTCTCTGACAGTATGATAACAGTATAGCTGAGCAGACTATTCAGAGTGAGGGAATGACATTTTTAACAGCTGACTTAGTATTCTTTGTATAGGGAATATTTTGCTTGTTTACTTGCAGTATTTTGTTTACTCTTTTTATCCCTTTCCCCCCCACCACCCCCTGCAGCTCTCTAAGAGTCTGAGTATGTTACATATGTTACATCTATTTTGAGCCATTCTTGAGCTGTTTCCAGAAGAACTCTACTTACACATCCTGGTACTGAATTCCACCTGGCATTGACTGCTACAGACACCAATGTTGTTCTGTAGTGTCTTGCAATCTCTCTCTTCTTGAATAAATTTAATTCTTTTTTTTTCACTTGTGGAACTTGGTAGGCTTTTTTTGATCATCAGGAAATAGATCACATTAATTATTGTACTGAATGGAATACATTCAACTATTATACTTTGCTAAACCAAAAATCTGTGGGTTTCTCCTTCTTTCTGTCTTTCAAATCCATTGTATATTTATAGATAATTAGTTTAATATATTACATCAAAACATGTTTTTTTTTTTCGTTAACTGTCAATGGTGATGGATTGTGCCAAAAAATTGGTACATTGACTATTTCTGGTTTATCCCTTCTCTTGAACCTGTGTGTTAGGTAGTAGAATTGTAACGTATATAATACTTTTATGAACTATGTGCCCTCGACTTTGCATCAAAAACATGCAGCTAGGTTACTATCTTGCCAACAAAAAGGTATACAGGCGTGAAAGTTTCACTACCTTGAAAATTAAAACAAATGAGGAATCTCTAAAAAACAGCTTTATAACCTGATAATTTCATGGTGATGACTGACCTAAAATACTTGTATGTCAGTAATTTATAAATAATAGTACGTACTCCAAGAGATTTTATACTGAAATAAGCAACCTGAGTTCCTCTTTTGTTGCAGAGAGTTTGGCTACAGCCATTGCTTTATATATACTTAATATTTTTTGACTATGTTCAAAAATCATCCAGCAAATATTTTGAGATGGAAGTCTTGCAAACAGAAAGATGATTCATAAGTACATGCCAAGAAGACTTGTCAATGTCCTGAGGGCATTGCCTGTGATGCTGCTTCAAGACCTCTACCGATGGATTACACAGGAGCTGGAGACCTGTAGTGATGTGACCCTGTTTCTGAGGGAGTGACACGGGATATTATAGTATAGTAAGTGTAAGCATCTTTTTCTCCCTCCAATGCTCAGCAGGATGATGGTGTTGTGATGTCAGCAGTGAGCCCTCTCTCCTGTCATCACCCAGAAACCAAACACAGCAGGCGCCAATGTAATTTTCAACATGACCTCATGGTTGTTTTGCCCACTTTCACCTACACTTGTTATGCTAAGACCAGCTTGAATGCCTCTTCCAAAAAGAACCAAATTTGAAATATTTTAAAATTATTTATCTGTATTTTGAAAGGGATTGCTCACCATCATTAAAGACCAGCAGGTCCACCCTTCACATAAACTTCTTGCTGTCTCACACTGACAGAACTGAGGACCTCCTCTGGCAAAGTGAAGAATTTAAAAAACAGAATTTGGTCATTAGTTTCAGCTTTGTCTTCATTAGCTACTTCTTGGTGCAAAAATAGGCACAGCTAATACACCTTACTTTCTATGTGAAGAAGTGGTTAAAGAAGCCTGTTTCAAAGGTCATGGCTTAATCAGCCTATTTTAGTACTAGGAATGCCTCTGCAGAGGTTTTTTTGCTTTTTCTTCATTAAGTTCTGTACTTTTATAACATTACTAAGGTCCTCTCTTGAGGTTTTTGAACCCTCATCATCTAAAGCATATGGAAATCGCCTAGACATTGTTTCCTTCAGTTTAGCTCCCCGCTACATAGTTTTATTTTTCTTAAGAAAACTAATGATTCT
>VXBX01005503.1:603-12638 GCA_013400415.1 Scytalopus superciliaris
GTTGAAAGGGTGTGACTCCACCAGTCTACTTCCCTTTCACTCTCCCTAATACTTCTTAGCCTTTCCACTTCTTCCTTAAGCTCTGCCACTAAACAAAGCAGATCATTCACCTGATCGCACCTTATGCAGGTGTCTTTTGCACTGTCCTGTGGTACTAATGCCGGGCTCATACACTCCCTGCAGCCAGTGACCTGGACAGCTACGTCCTTCTTGGGAGGTTCTGTCTGGGTCACCACACTCCTGATAGCAGCAGCAGCAATGGCTTTTGACCATTTGTAAACTATTGCTGCATCTAGTTCAGTTGGGGGAAAAAACCCAACCAAAAATACCTAAAACCACACACACCTATCACATAACCCACCAGCAAGAGCTGGGAGGGTGGCTATACCCTTCCTCCTCACCCTGCCTGCAGGAACTGCCATGCAAATTGACATGCCATGCCCCTGTTTGCCCATTCCTGTATGCTGAACTCCCTGGAGCTGTTTAAATCACTCACAAATGGTCCTGGCAATGTCCCTTGCTTGCCTGATATTGGATCCCAAGAGCAGCCAAGTCTGGGCCAAGATGTACATCCATTCTGGAAAATAATTTTAGATGATAAAGAAAATGGTTTAATTAAATATAAAGAAAAATATTTTTTACTTTAACTGGGATAGGCACTCACCTTCAAGAAAACATCTTGTTCTTTAAGCAAGTGACCTTCTTTTAAAAGGAAAGGGTAAGTTATTTTAAAAGGAATAAGCAGAAACAAGCAAGCCATGCTATTTCTCATGGGAAATCTTCCCTCTCTTCCTCTTAGCGTCCTATAAATGCTGTAAAAAGCCAGACTCTTCCAAAGGTACCTGGGCTGATGGCACTGATGTTGTATTGTTGGCACTGGTGACTATGGATCCTGATGCTCTCAACTGCTGAAGTCAGTGAGATAAAGATAGAGAGGTCGTTGATGAAAAGTCAAAACTGGAGAAGGCTGCTCCATTTTTCCTCTTCACACAGGACATTTTCATGCTACTTACCCACCCTTCAAAAAGGGGGATCTCATCTGCCCTGTTGCTTCTTGTGCTGCTTCTGGCTTTGCTGGTCATTTGACTGTGTTTAGTGGGGTGTCTGTCTGCTCTATGGTCCCTCATGCTTATTTTGTTCTTTATCTTGAAACTTTATCTTGTAACTTCTGGCACTCAAATGCCTCCTGTGTGCAGCCCTACATGGCTCTGCCTGCCCCTGTAGTGACCCCATTGCTCACACACTTGTGTCAAATGTGTATATAGAGTATATAGTATGTAGACTATATAGTCTTTATAGTACCCATGATGCGAAAACCCCTCCAAAATAAGAAAAACTGCTAAGAGAAATTTGAATCTTTTGGCAGCAAAGATATTTATTGCAGCACTGGGAAGCTAGCCAGCTCACACTGAACAAGCTACCTCCACTCAAAAGGTGCAAACCAAATCATTCATACTCTTCAGGTACACAATTTCATCATCTAACATACATATTCATAACTAGGCAGAGTCCAGGTGGAGCTTGGGCGGAGCTTTCAAGAATCTTCTTTTGGCTCAACTTTTAGGTGTTCTTCTCCTCTTACTTCATCCCCCGGGGGTCATTTTTGATACTCTTCATCAGCTTGACCTGACCCAGATTCTTCAAGCATACAAAGTCCTGGCTCTGGGCCTCTTATATCTACTTTAAACATCAAAATCTACTATATTTATGGCCTTGTATTCTTATTGTGTTTTACTCCTACCATTCTTTCTATAAGGAACAGACTCTGGTCTACTAAGCAGGACAGAACTGGACATTGACCAGTGTTTTTTACAATGTTCTAGCAAAACAGGCAGAACAAACATTAGGCAATTCTTTCTCCTAGCTCAGAGGCAAGGTGTTAACTCCTTTTGTGCCTTTCTCTGTTATCACCTGAGAACACCCTGAGAGAGAGCATGTTCAGGCAGAAAGCCTTTCTCCTTGCAGAATGTCAGGCACTGCACAGGGTAGGTGCTCTCAGTTTACTCTTACCAGCAAGAAAAGTGAGAGCTCCAGCCCTGAGCAGGCTTCTCTTACCACAGACAGATCCTAACTGTGAGCTACCTGCTCAGACACAGGACAGTGCAGTGGGTCTATCTGAGAAGATGCTTAAACCTCCTTTGCATGTGAACCTCAGGAGAGAAATGTAATAAGGAACTGTGGTGGGGGAGAAGGATGGAAAGTCCTAAAAGTGAGAAAAGAAATAAATGCCTGAGAAAACTGGGGAACAAGAAATATATTGTCCAAGGAAGAAGAGAAAAACGAGGGAAGACCAGCAGTGTCAGTGTGTGCAGGCTGTCTTCCTGTACAGCCCTATGGTTCTCCCTTGCCATGACTTGCATCTCTTCTCTGCAGACATTACTGGGACCCTGGATGGGTGTCCTACTGATGTGGGGATGAAAAATGATCTCAGCAGGATGGCTACAGGAGGTGCTGTCCTGGGAACGGTGATGGAAGCGGGGGTCATGTCCACTACAGGCTGACAGTCAGATCCCATTTTTTGGTTAAGGGGTATTTATCCACCAGAAGATGTTCTTCCAACTGGCAATTCTCCTTGGCTTTACCATTGACACCATTGTGACCTCTCTACCACTATGGCCAGAATGCAGTTTGGGGTTTTAAGGCAGGAATCTGAATGGGTTTTGGAAAACTGAATGAGCACTGAAAGAGTTACAATACAGTGTCCTTGTGCTCCCTGCTGATGTCCCAAATATGGGTTCTTTCACCCAGTGTGTAAGAAGCCAATTCACAGAGTCAAGATAATTATTTTATTTCTGCACAGAGGTGGGTGCTAGGTGGTGAATCCATAAAGCTGGCACACCTACAGTATGTCAGACACTCATTTTATACTCTTCAAACAATAAAAAAATGGCATTTCCTGTATGCATAACAACCTAAAGCTGTAGTCACTTGGCTTTCCAATCTCGTCTCCATTTAAAGATACAGTGCACACTTATTTTACCACACATACTCTATGAGTAAGGGGTGATCACAGCCTATGGGCAGGTATTTTACTATGATAATGACTAAGGCTAGCACAATGTTCAAGCAAAGTTCTTCTTTGGCTTTATCAACAGCTTCATTGTCATTGTAGTTTGATATAAATTGTCCTACTGTTCTTACTTCTTGTGTTATAGCTCTTGTTTCCTACAGGTTTGGTTATTACCTCATTTTTAAAAGTTCTTTTATTTATCCTGTATGTTACCTCAGTGAATTTTTAAACCTCTCATGGTACTTTATTTCAACTCCAAAAGGCACCCTTATTGATGGCAATTAAAAGGGATTTTAACTAGTATGCACTTCTGCTGCCTTCTCTCTGGTACCTGTGCATAAAAATTGGTCTGACAGAACAGAAAACGTGATCATTAGGACACGACCACTTCAAGCAGTCAAGAGATGCTGGTAATTTCTGTATTACACCTGTGACAGTCCAAGGTCAACCCACTACAGGGGCAAACTGAACTGCCCTCAGCAGTGGGCTCAGAGGGGGACTAAGAAAGGAACAGAGAGAGTCTCACCTCCTACTCCACTGTGGGTGAAAATTAAGTCATTGCTCTACCACAGAGACCTAAGAGGGCTTAGGACACCACCACTTCAAGCAGTCAAGAGATGCTGGTAATTTCTGTATTACACCTGGGACAGTCAACAACTGGACACCAGGTGCCCACCAAGCCACTCTATCACTCCCCTTCATAGCTAGACAGGGGAGAGAAAATAAGATGGAAAATGACTTGTAGGTTGAGATAAGGCAGTTTACTGAAGCACAAGCAAAGAGGAGAATAACAAGGTTTATTCTCTACTTCCCATTAGTAAGCAATGTCTGGCCACTTCCTGGGAAGCAGGGATTCAGCACCCCTAGTGGTTGCTCAGAAGGCAAACATAAATAATGAATGCTCCTCCTTCCTGCTCCTTTCCCTAGCTTTTATACCTGAGCAACACCATATGGCATGGAATATCCCTTTGGTTAGTTTGGGTCAGCTGGCCTACTTGTGTCCCCTAACAGAATCTTGTCCTCGATTGGGGGAGGGGGGGCAGAGGATGCTGTGCCAGCCCTGCTCAGCAGTAGCCAAAACACTGACGTGTTATCAACACCTTTCAAGCTACCAATGCAGAGCACAGAACTGTGAGGGCTGCTTTGGGGAAATGAACTCCACCTCAGTCAGACCCAATACACGTTGCCAAGAGGAGACGTGCTTCTGTTCCAATGACTTCTGAGGCGGCTCAAATCTCCTCATACACTGCTAATATCTCCTTTTCAGTTGGAGCATAGTGGGCTTCTGAT
This sequence comes from Scytalopus superciliaris, assembly GCA_013400415.1. Taxonomy (NCBI): domain Eukaryota; kingdom Metazoa; phylum Chordata; class Aves; order Passeriformes; family Rhinocryptidae; genus Scytalopus; species Scytalopus superciliaris. The sequence continues at coordinate 4,904 of VXBX01005503.1, forward strand.
CCTCGATAACCCTAGCTCCAAAACCCTAACAGTCGACCTCGGGTTTCTCCTGATGTTCTTTGCCAGAGGCTCCAGGTGAGACCATGCTCTCCAGCTGCAGTGTAGAGGATATTTTGAATGGCTGGTCCTGTCCGAACAGGCCCAAGAGCTACCACATGAGCTATTTCCTGTTTGATCTGCTCAAAGGCCTGTTGTTCAAGGCCCCGCTTGAAATGGTTCTTTTTCTGGGTCACTCAATAGAGGGGGCTCACAAGCTGACTATAACCTGGAATGTGCATCCTCCAGAACCCCATAAGGCCTAGGAAAGCTTGTGTTTTCTTCTTGTTAATCAGTGGAGACATAGTTGCTATTTTGTTAATCACATCCATGGGCACATGATGGCACCCATCCTGCCATTTTATTCCCAAAAATTGGATCTCCCCTGCATCTTCCTTTACCTTACTTTGTTTTATGGCAAAACGAGCTTTCAGAAGAATTTGGAATATTTTCTTCCCTTTCTCAAAAACTTCTTCTGCTGTGATGCCTCACACAATGATATCATGAATATATTACAGGTGTTCTGGAGCTTCCCCCTGTTCCAGTGCAGTCTGGATCAGTCCATGGCAGGTGGTCGGGCTGTGTTTCCATCCCTGGGGCAGTCGATTCCAGGTGTACTGGACACTTCCTCAAGTGAAGACAAACTGTGGCCTGCACTCTGTTGTCAGAGGGTTTGGGAAAAATGCATTAGCAATGTAGATGGTGGTGCCANTTTGGAAAAAATGCATTAGCAATGTCAATGGTGGTGCCACTCAGATGCTTTTGACTCGAGCTCATACTGAAGTTCCAACATGTCTGGCACAGCAGCACTCAGAGGCGGATGTGACTTCATTCAGGCCACAATAGTCCACTGTCAGCCTCCATTTTCCATTAGACTTTCTTACTGGCCATATGGGGCTGTTAAAGGGTGAGCAGGTCCTGCTGTTCACTCCTTGGGTCTCCAGTCTGTGAATGAGCTTATGGATGGGAATTATAGAGTCTCAGTTGGTGTGATATCTCTGCTGGCTCACTGTTCTGGTAGCAATTGGCACTTGTTGGTCTTTAATCTGCACCAATCCCATGATGAAGGGATCTTCTGAGAGGCCAGGCAGTGTAGATAACTGATCTTCTCTGTATTCATGGTAGCTACACCAAAAGCCTATTGATACCCCTTTGAATCCTTGAAGTACCCCCTCCTGAGGTAGTCAATCCCAAGGTTACAAGGGGCCTCTGGGCCAGTCATAATGGGGTGTTTTTCCTACTTGTCCCCTGTTAAACTCACTTCAGCCTCTAATGCAGACAACTCCTGGCATTCCAGAGATCTAGATGGGTTCTGCATTCCTGTGCCTTGATGGCATAAGTCTACACTGTGCACCAGTATCTACTACAGCTCTATACCTCTGAGGATCTGATGTGCCAGGCCATCAAATCCACACAGTCCAGTATGCCTGGTCATCCCTTTCCTGTTCCTGGTCAGAGTATTCACTGTCTTGATGCCTTAAAATTTTTATATATTTGTATATTTTAATATAGCTGTATAGTTTCTCATTCTTAAGGTAGCAGTTAACAGTTTCTAAACCCCTTTCTCACAGTTTGTGCCACATTCTTGAAATTCTGTTTAATGGTCTTTTCAAGGAAATAGATTTTAACAAGGACATCTTGTTTGGGACACATGCACCTGTAAGGGAATAATAACATATATTGTAGTCAAAACAAGATAGAGGGCCCAGAACCCTTGGAAAGGCTCCAACAGGGCAGTTCTGAGGGTGGTACCAGGGGCAAATGGTTTTTGGGTTGGATGTACCCTCTAGGTATAGTAATTAGTTAAAGCTTTAAAATTGTGAGAATTCTATGCTGGTGTGTGTACATATGTATTTCGCACCTGAAAGCGCTTTCATTAAAGACCAAGTCTCTATTTTACCTATATTAATATTGACTCAAAAGTTCTTTTCACCCATTTTAGGCAATACCATAACACTCCCTCCCATCTAAATTATTAAACTATTCTAAATTTTCTAACAGACACTGCTGTGCTTTCTTTCATACTGCTGTAACAAACCAATTATTCTTCCTTTAATTTTACTTNATGTATTTCGCACCTGAAAGCGCTTTCATTAAAGACCAGCTGTCTATTTTATCTATATTAATATTGTCTTGAAAGTTCTTTTCTCCCATTTTAGGCAACAGTCTGACCTTTGAAATGCCAGACCAGAAGTCCCTTCACCAGGATCAAAGGAGGTGATTTCAATCCTTCTATGTCTGGAAGATTGCTGATTGCTTTCTTGTGTCTCTGCAGCAACTACATTAACAGCCTTCTTGGATGACCCCTTCTGTGGGGAGGCAAGGAGTGACTAGCACAAGAAATTAGGCGAGGAGAAAAGTTGAGCTGTTTAAGGACTTTTCTTTGCTCAAGAGATCTTCCGCAGCTGGAATGTTTAGAATAAATAATGCGGGAACCAGCAACATTCTGTCTTTCCCTCAAGGCTGTTTTTGCCAAAACAGATGAAACAGATTAAGTTTCTATCAAGAGAGATAATTGCAGGTTGTGTAAAACTTCAAAACATTCTTTCCCACAGGCTGGGGGAAGGGAAATAAGAAAAGAAAGAGAGAACTGTTAAAAAGCAGCACAGAGGGCATTCTGTGCGTGTGCTGAGACTGATATGTAAGGCAGGAGCCCAGCTCTGGTTTGTGTGTGTGTGTTGTCTCCCACCTAGCCGTGAGTTCTTGCAGTCTGTTATAGCATTTCTCATTTGAAATTAAACTTTCTTCAGTCCTGTAGCTAATGGCTTAGTTCTCTGGTTACCTGTGGGCATAGCAATCATACATTTTGGTGTAGTCAGATACCTTCCCAGAGTGACCATGCCTTGGCTGTGGAAGAAGTTGGAGTCTGGGGAGGCTGATGCAGTGACTTCCGCACTGTTGGATGGCCCAGTAATGATCACTGGACCCCTGTGGCTGCTTTCCTGGTGATGCTGATTCCACTGGAAGTTTGACTTGAGATATGGTCTGTGTCAGCAGTTATTCCACAGGCGATTGAGTCAACTCTGCATGAACTGCCATGGAAGGTGGCATGTAAGTCTGACAAGTTAGCAGGGTGAGTGGGCTGGTTCCTGCTTACTGGACTCAAGATGCTTGGCCAGGAAAATTTGGCCTTGTGGGACCAAGTGATAGTCTTGAAAAATGAGATCAGTGCCCTGCAAGGTGCAATGAGGTTGGAGCAAGCTGCATCTGTTATCCAGGAGGAGCACTGCAGGAGACTGCAATGCATTGTGGAATGTTTGGTGGCACGTATCGCCGATAAAAGATGGCAGAAGCAGGGGAAAGGTAAGATCTCGCTTTCCTGGGTTTGTCTACTTATTAAAGAATCCTCCTGAGATCCCAAGATATGGGATGGAAGTATTTTGACAGTCTTCAGACTCTGAGGTTGAATTTGAGCCTGACCTGGTAGATACTGAGCTGGTAGAAGCCTGACCCCTAATGCAGGTGGAAGGGCAGCAGAATCTGTCAAATGGGGGCGTGCAGATCACACAGACATACACTCCGAAGGAATTACAGCAGTTCTTAGAGACTTATCAGCAGAAGCCTGAGGAGTGTGTATTGGCACGGGGTTTGTGAGCATGGGACAGTGGTGCTCCATGTATCTGCTTAGTAGACTGAAAAGGATTCATTGACTCCTATAGTCACTGATCACCACATCCAACAGGGTTATGCTGAGCTTCAGGGCATCCCTGATGGATGGGAGATCATAGCCCCTACACTGTATCAATGGATATGTGTTGCAGTGTTAATGGCACATACAGACCCCACTGAGCTAATATCATCTCTTGGGACCTGGGGTACTATAGAAGGCTGCATTAGTTTGTTACAGCAAATAAGGGTGGCTCATGCCCTGACTACAGAATCTAGTTCTGATGTCATAGCATTAACAAGGAATATTAAAGTGCAGTTTATAAATGGGGCACCTGATAATTTGAGACCAATACTTATACTTGAAGTCATGACTACAACTGGTACCATAGGTGTCCTCACAAATCTCCTGAGAGAGATGGGACTTTTGGCCTCTAAACTGGCTGTGCGAGTAGTGAAAGAAACTAAGCCAGCAAAGCCAAAGAGGCCATCCTCAAGGGTCACATGAAAACAAATGTGGAACGATCTAGTGCGAGCTGGTGTTCTGCAATCAGAAATTAATGGGATCACCATGCCTGAAATGTTCCTCCGCTGACAAATGCTAGAGCCTGTGAAGAGGCACAGTTCCCTCCCGCCATAGCCCCATCCCTGTTTCTGGGCACTGCAACTCTTGACAGCTGCCAAGACAGCAGGGGCAGCAGGCTGGCGGCTCTTCACAGGTTGCTGCTTCAGTAGCTTCTCACCGGACAAGGGAATGGCATCCCTATGCCCCTCTTACTATAAGATGGCAATCTGGGGGATCTTTACATGTGCTGGCTGTAGTAGATACAGGTGCAGAGATTACTGTCTTTCATAGTGATATTGCTTCTACCAATGTTACTTCACAGATCTGTGACTTGGGGAGTAGTTCCACCCCTGCCATCCAGGCTACAGTTGCTTTGGTGATTGGAGATGCTGCTCCATTGCCACGAAAGTGCTACTTGCACCAATTAAGGAATATATTCTAGGCATTGATGTCTTAGCAGGATGAAAAATTGAAATGCTAAATGACCATTTTTTGCTTCAGGACTCCATGGGCAGGATTTGCCATTCATTCCATATGAGAAAATTTCTCCTTTATTGAATTTAGAACAACAACAGAGCCTGTGAAACACAGAAAAACAACAAGTAGGAAATTCTACTTACAACACATGTTGGGTGCCTTGGTCAAGTAGATCCAAAAGCACACCCCTGAATTCAAATTTCGCTCTTTTAAGGTCTCCAAAATCCCACCCCTTTTGCATAACAGAAGAGGCATTCCCCTCTCCCTGGTTGGTTGTGCCGTGCTGGGAGGCAGGGCTCCACGCAGCATGGTGGCCCACAGGACCAGCCATGTGGTGAGAGGGGTTTCCTTACCAATATTCATTTTACATTTTCCCTACTCTCGTCCACATGGTTTCCCTGATACCAGCTGCAGACAGGATCAGGTATCTTACAGCAATGCGATACGCCTTATAGATTAGTAAAAATAAAAATAAAAAGAATAAAAAGAATAAAAAGAATAAAAAGAAAAACCCCAAAAATGTAAACTCCTGAGTTAGTGTCCCCTATTAAATTCATTTGCTTGTAATAAAACCACCCGTTTATTTCCCATACTCCATAACTGTTCTATGTGGATTCCCGCAGCGGGATCCTGTTTTGCTGCCAGTGCCTGTGAAGGTTTTGAATGTCAAACAATATTGCATCCCGGGGGGGTGGGGGGGAGGAGGAGATCGCTCAGACAATTAAAGTGCTACAGCAGGTGGTAGTAGTTAGAGAAGCCATGAGCACTTTTAATAACTCCATTTGGCCTGTTTGAAAATCGGATGGCACTTGAAGGATGACTGTAGATTACAGGGAGTTTAATAAAGCTACCCCCCCTGCTTGCAGCCATGGTACCGGACATGGTTACCCTCATAGAGAAGATCAGTAAAAAATCTACGGCCCTGGAAAGTGGTACTAGATCTGGCTAATGCTTTCTTTTCAATAGCTATTGCTCCAGAGACCCAGGACCAGTTTGTTTTTACCTGTCAACAGAAGCAGTATACTTTCCAGGTCCTGCCAAAGGGTACAAGCACAGTCCCTCCCTTTGCCATCAGATGGTAGCAGCTGATATAGCACTGTGGTCTGGTGCTGTCACCATATATTATTATATTGATGATCTATTGATCATGGCAGAAACACAGCAGGACATTGAGGCAGCTGCTGAATCTTTGAAGGCCCATCTACAGGACCAGGGTTGGGCAATTAACCCACAAAAAATACAGGATCCTAGCACTACCATGCATTTTCTAGAAATAATTTGGCATGAGGCATTTAAGGAAATACCTAAAGCTGTAGGCCAAACGGTCCAGTAATTCCCTGTACCCACCACAGTGAAGCAGTTACAGTCCTTTCTGGGCCTTTTGGAGTACTGGAGAACATTTATTCCACACTTGGCAGTGTTAATGTGCTCCCTGTAGAAATTGACTAGGGAGAAGGTTACTTGGCAGTGGACTAGGCAGCAGGAGGCCTTTGATGCCTGTAAAAATGCCTTAATTGAGCATGCTCAATTGTACACCTGTGAAAGTTCGGGTTGGCTCTCTGCCAACAGCCAAACCTCACAAGAAAGATTCCCCCCTCCCTCTCCCGAAACGGCAAAAAGCAGCAAGAGAAAATTGAAGGAATATATATATATTTACATATATTAAGTTTATATACTAGGCACAACAAGACAGGGACCCCCAAACCACCCCAATAAGGGACAAGGGAAGGGAAAGGGGAGAGGGAGACAAAATAGGGAAAAAAATAAGACAAAACAAATATATATATATACAATCTAAATTCAGAAATTAACTCAGTAAATAACAAATACAATAGTAAATTCAATACTTTCCTTAGAAAGGCAGATTCTTAACCTTCGCCGCCGGCCCAGGCAAAACAACCCCCAGAGCAGGCCTCGCTGAACACAGATAAGCCAGGCCCAAACACCGGGAGCTCGTCAGCGTGCGAGCCCGAGAAGGAAAAGAAGCAAAAAAAGGAGAGAGAACACCTCCTCCTTCGGTTTATATACACCTGATTACGTAAAGAGATGGGATGGAATACTTCCTAGATCTTGACCCTGGTTACCAAGGAAGGCCTACAAAAAAAAACAACCCATCACAACACCCCAAGGCAAGGGTATCCTTTTGAATTAGAAGTAAAAATTTTAGATTATATGGTCTCATGGGGATTGTGGCAGGCAGCTGGACCAAAAAAAAAAACCAGAAAGAACCTATAGGATTTTGGTCCAATGCATTACAAGGATCTTCTGTACACAATACCCTGATGGAGAAACAGATACTGGCTGTGGTTTGGGCATTACAAGAGACTGAAAGGATCACAGGCCAAGACAACATAACAGTGATTCCCATCGATAGGTGGATCAACAACAATTCAGTCAGGGAACATGGTGGGAGTGGCACAGGCAGCTACACACTGGAAGTGGAAACACTATTTGCAGCAATGTCACATGCCACTCTGCTGGAAACCCTGTCCTTTAATCACTGCACCTGCGCTGGGGGACACCCCTTCCCCGATGACCTCCCTGCATCTCCTGTGGAGGAGGCGCCCCCTTATGATGAATTAGCAGAGGAGCACCAGAAAGGTGCTTGGTTCACAGATGCGAGTTCAACATACACAGCCACAGGACAAAGGCGATGGAGGGCAGTTGCATATGGCCTGGTCCCTGGCCTCATACTATGGCAAATGGGTATGCAGGTGTCTAGACAGTGGGCTGAGTTGGTTGCAGCGTGCCTTGCTATTTTGGAAGGGCATGCACATTACTTGTACACTGATAGTTGGGTTTGTTTATAGGAGCCTCACCATGTGGCTACTCTGCTGGGACAAGAAGGATTAGCATATACAAAGATACCCTGTATGGGGAGTGGATATATGGCAACAAATTTGGCAACATGTCCATAACCATCCTTTGAAAGTCAGACATGTTTCTGCCCATCAGAAGGATGACTTGCTTGAGTCACTGTGTAATAGGGAAGTAGAGGATATGACCTCTCCTGAGGTACATGCACAGGCCATTGCCGTGGGTGGGTTTCCA
>VXBX01005508.1:0-23108 GCA_013400415.1 Scytalopus superciliaris
CATGATGATGATGATGATGTATACTTTAGCCATTAAAACAGATGAATATCAAAAAGATCAGTTTATCCTCGTGTATTGACTTTACTCATGTAAAGTGAGCATGATACTGTTGTGTTGTAGCAGAAATTTTGTGCAGTGATAGAAACAGAAAATACCAGAATACAGTATTTATTTTTAAATCTGAGAACTCAAAGCTGCTCAGATTCCCGTTGTGCAAAGTGATAGTAATGATGATACAAGAATGTTACCAAACCGATCTTAACCTTGAAAGAATCTCCTTCGATGCAATCAGAAAAAAACAGTTTTATCATCTTAGTCTGAGTTTTACTCCATCTAACTGTAATTTCTATTCAAATTGTTGTTCTGATTTAAATTATCTGTTTATAACAAATCTGTAAATCATGCAAGAAGAATTAGGAATATTGAAAACCTCACAATTTCGTGGTTAGACTGAGGTAAAAAAAAACATATCTAGTATAATAAGTAAAATGGGCAAAAATTCATTTTGTTTTCACCCATGAGTACATTATACAACAAACTGCTTGTTTTCTAAGAGCTTTCTTAGCTTTGTCTTTAAAGCATAGCATAGGATGTTTTCAGTGCCATCCAGACATATAATACATCATGCCCATTTGTCTCAGCGTTCAGCTGACATACTAAAAAACTCATTACCTTTCTTCCTTTATAGTCATAATGCCTTCTTTATTATCTCAGCTAATCTTTCACTTGGTGTTCATCAGTGAACCTGTAGTAGCAGGTTCATCTTGAACCTTAAGAATCCTTCTGTGGGCCGTTGCCTTGAGCTGAACAGCCACACACATTTTAACAGAACCTATGCAGTTTTCAGTGCATGATTGATCTTTAAACCCCATTGTAATTCTGGCAGTGAGCCCTTCTTGGAACAGACTCTTCTGTTATACAAATATTATTTAAATTTTTGAAAGCATAAAATTAATTTATGCAATTATTATGGTGATTTATTAATATAACCATTGCATGTCATATGGCAGAGTGTTAGAATATTGTGTGATTATAGACATAATGTTTTCCACAGAAAATAAAATCTGATTAACTGCATCCTCCAACAGAAAAAACAAAAAGCAAATGAAAAAAATCCTCTTACCTAAATTCATTGCTAGTTTCAAACCCAGTCCTGCAACATTTTGTAAATGCACTCATGTTATTCACATTGGCAGAGAAAGACTATGAATACCAGCAATAAAGACACAAATAAATTTGAAAAGCTTATGTTGTGTATACCATGTATCCACTGTGGATTATATACCATAAAAACACAGGTTATTTCACTAACAATCACAAGATCTTGTCTTTAATATAATTAAACTAAAAAAAAAGAAAGAAAAAAAAGCAATCTTATTGAAATGGTTTGTCATTTTTCTGACATTTCCATCCAGCAAGTTCATGCATGCAAGATGTGTGGTGGAGCAGTCTGCCTGGTCGAAAGGTCAGCATAATATGAAAGACCAAAGAAAAATAGAAAAGCTATGAACCAGGAAGCTACCAAACTATTACATGGGCAGCATCTGGCAAAGCCTACCTAGATGTTTAAAGCTAGGCATAACTTTCCACAGAAGTGATAATAATTTAGGCTGAACATTTATTAAACAATGAAGAAACATGCACATTTTATACACAGTGATGTCTTCACTTAGACTTGCTCTTTTGCATAATTTCCCTGGAATGTATGCATTCAGACTGTAAAATTTACCAAGATACAACTGACAATAATGTTATTTAGCAATAGAGAGAAAAATGTCATTATCTTCACATGAGCTAATGGTGACGATCTGAATTATATGCTACACCTTTCCACGTTTAGGCTTGTCTGCTTTTGCTATGTGAGCATATCTTTGCAACAGTTTATACTCAGCAGAATTTATAATTACCAAAACTGAGAAAGGCAATGGAGCATGCATTTTAATTGTGAAAAAAATGTAACCCTTGAGAAAAATCATACGTGAGAAAACGTAACACAAATAGATTCATTTTAATATGTGTATTTGCATGTTTTGGTCGCACCCAGGAGACAGTGAACTTGCAAAACAGAGAAATGAAAATTTTCATGAGGGAAAATTTAAAACAATCAGTGAATAGTAAGCATTAGTAAATATGTCTCAAAATACAGGATAAGGGACTCTGGAAGTGAAATACAGCTTATATACATTAGAGAATGCAAAGGAGGCAGTCTACAGAAATGAGTTCTAATTCTGCCTGTTTTACTTTTTTTTTTCATTCTTTCATTAATACAATCATTCATTTCATCTGCCTTTCATCTCATTTTCAATATTTAAATTTAAAGTCTAGTAATTAATTTCATTATTTCACAGTGCTACGATGATTAATAAATTATCACCTTTAAAACTGTATGACATTTACAGCTTATAAATATTATGCACTATGCTGACTGCTGGTTTTGGCATTTACAGAAATATCATAAAATATATTTGGAACTTCTGCTTAGTATTTATATTGTGCATATACTTAGAACAGAGATAAGTTGTGCAAGAAACCCAACTATAACGATTTCTTAGCTTTGCAGATCAAAGACAAGTAGATGAGAGTGAAGAAGTAAATATCTAATGCATATCTGTTTCTGCAACAGGAAATTAAAATAAAACTTGGATTCCTGAGTTCATGTACAGAAGATCATGAATGTAAGGCTGCTGCTTTAACAGATAACTGCCTCTAAGAAAAGGGCATCTGCTTTAAGGGTATCTTCTTTTAAGGTAAGATGCAGAGGACTTAATTTGAGAAAGTGCCCTTTGACATGAAGACACTGTCCAAGGAAATTTTCAAAACTGAAATCACTGCCTGTTTACTCAGCCTGTTAGGCAGGATAATGTGATTTAAATATTGAACAAAACTAAAAGCTCAATTAGAGACTTGAAGAAAAATATAAATCCTGATAAGGGTAACTAGTCAGAGGGAAGCACTGTTTTTACTTTTCCCACTCTAATATATATTTAAAACATGAAAAAGGGGAAAAACAAACAAACAAAAAAAAAACAGTTCTAGAGATAAAAGCATCTAGTTCACTGTTTAGGAATAACAAGCCTTTCTGAGTAATCAGGCCTGATTAGGAGTACAAGTAATCTTGTGGCACATAAGCCAGGTAGACTTGTTCAAATAAATGTGCTTATTGGTTCGCTTCATGTAACTACTCTTCCCTATTCCACATGCTTGCAGATAGCTCCTTCTCTGAGCTCCTCTAGAATTTCCTCTGCATTTTTGTACTGGAGGGGAGTGGGGAAAGACGGTAGGAGCTGCTGCTTTTTTCTTAATACCAATCTCACAACAGAAAGAATACATCAATGCATACGGGCATGAGTCACTTCAATGTGAAAATCAAGAGGAAGGATATGGTTGTATTTCTGCCATATGAAAGCAACTTTCACTGTCTCTAGAACAGCTAACGGAGGTGTTTTATCTGCATTACAATTAACCCCTCTGTTGTAGAAGCAGCGCTTTGAAAGACTTTTCCAATTCCTCTGCCAATAAAATCTGTAAAACTGATAAGGAAGGTTACCACCAGAGTTGTTATTGGCATAATTTTGTTATTAGAAAACTCTAGACTAAAAAACACCTAACAAAAAAACAAAGAGGGGTACTTATTCTTTCAGTTCCAGAATTCAGTTTACAAAAGGAAAAGAAGGGATGATAAAAAAAAGGAATATTCTGAGCAGGGTAACGAGTAGCCTTTTTTGTGCTCTTTACAGGTAAAAGCAGATTCACCTTCTGGTTTGTGGAATGTAATATAACAGTGTTCTTTTTGTCCTTCAGGAGTAACTCCAGAAACCCCAAAGGAAAAAAGACAAGTTTTTTCAGCAGTTTTCAAAAGCAACAGGAAGAATTTAGCTATATGTGAAGCTTGGAATATTGTTGAAAGGGGTGAAAAGGGAAAATCGGGAAGAGGGCAGTAACTGGGGAGCAGAAGATTAGAGGCTGCTGCTCATTTGGGGGATCTGTATTGAGAAAGAGATTGGGCTTGTTTAGCTGGTTGACTGATTTCTTCTGGGAGATGTGATTTTCTGCGTGTACTGAGTAGAAGGAAAGGGAAAATCAGAAATAATTATTTTTGGCAGTGTTAGGTAATTCCCAGTCCCAGCCATCTTAATTTGGCCACCAGCTGTTACTGCTGAAAAGTATTTTGTGTTACACAGTATTAATTCTCCATTTGTGTTCCTCTTCCTGATTGCTATTGCTTTCTCTGTTGCTTTGATTCTAAACTTCCTGTGGTTTTGGGAGGGAGGGGTTGTTGTTGGTATTTTGTCTGTTTTAAATCCTGCTTTGCAAACTACCACTGCAGTTCTTGAAAGTTTACAGCCCTTAATTTATAGAAATTTTTGCTACAGCTATAACTCTTTCTGAATGTAATTTTGGTCTGACAGTCTTCCAGATCATAAAATGAAGGTGTTGCATGTTGAGCATATTGCCTAAAGTTCACCCTGCTAATGAAAGCCACTCTGAAGTACCTGTTTAGGGAAAACCAGTAATGAAGACTGAGAAGTTTGTGTCCCTAATAATGTGACTACACCTTATATGGGAAACTTGAAAAAAAAAAAAAAAAAACAGAACCATAAAATATTCCAATTCTTCAGGGAAAAAAAAAATTGTACCCTAAAAACCTGCTATATCCTAAAACATCCAATAACTCTGTGACTACGGTCATATTGTGAAGTAAAAGAGTCTCAGAGTCCACCAGGCTGAGGCTAGACTATTCTCTTTGCTTCATTTTCAGTACATATTCAAGTTTGGCCCTCAATTATCCATATTGTCCATCTACTGATTTGATCTCTGACTGAACATGGCACACATGAACTGTTTCTCCAATCAGGAAAATTGTTTTGGAGGTAAGCAGTATAGAGCAACTGAGACAGCCTTGCCAAAAGTACACTCAGCTGTTTTTTCTTCAAGAGTTTCTCATTAAAAGTGTCCCCATGTATTCAAATCCAGTATTTAGCCAGTTTAATAATGGAAGGATGCTTTGCATCTCTGTGTCAAAATGTCTGACACCAGACTCGTATCTAATGGCTGGAGATGGCACTCCAACAACAAAAAAGCACATAACAGCTGCTGAGGAGGAAAAAAAACCTAGTACACAGCAATCCAGAGAATCTTCTGGAATGCCTTTCAGTTTATTACAGAACAATTAACTGATTCAAGGTTAAACTACAGGTATAGCTGAGTGTATCTGATTTTTGACATTACTAGTGAAGGATTGCAGTCTTTGATGACATACTAGGGTAGGGCCTCTGGTACCTGTCTGTTCTTGCTTTGGCTTCAGTGCTTTCAGTTGTAACAGTACCCTAGAAATCAAGTGAATATTGCCAATCTCTTGTAGCTGGAGTCCTGAGATTATCATATGGAGTGAACATTTAACATCTCTTGGCTGTGCTGAAACAATGCCCCTAACAAGCAATAGCTTTTTTTTTTTTTTTCCCAACTGAGGCTGTCAAATTGTACAATTTTCAAACTTTATCTGGGAACCAATAAGATTAAAACAGTCTGATACAAAGCACAACAAAAGACCCCTACACAGATTGAAGACTGAGGAGGAAAAACTCCTCCCATAAAAATTATATTAGTCTTAGTGAAGACTTTGGGATACTGACAGCTTGTCATAATCCTTCATTCCCTCTTTTGGTTCTTCCTGAGAAGGGTGCTTTTCAGGGCAAAGCAAGACAAGGAAAGGATTATTTTCCAAAGGGTGGTCAGCAACATACTATTGCAGCTGATGGTGTTTAAAGTAAGGAAGTCAATATGTCATATACTGCTTCTTTAATTTTATTTTTCTTTTTTTTTTTTTTTATTGTTCATGATATCTGAACTGGCAGAGCAAATCAGACATGTAGGTTCCATTTCTTGCAAAGGATGCTTAAGGCAGATCTTCCTGTCACCTAAGAATGTAAGCTACAGAAGAATCTAACAGTGGTACACCATATTTATTCAGTTCCTCCTTTAGGGACAGATGTAATATTGTCTTTTAATATCACTTCGTGCTCCATTAATTCCTTCATGAGAAAAATGGAAGAACAGAAAGAATCAGTGAAAGGTTTGGCTTTGAGCATCTGAGGGAGAAATGTCCTCAGAAAACAGATGAACTCTGTTTCACAGTGCGATTGACAAGTCCTACACAGTCATTCAAAAATATTCTATGGGTGGAGTGAAAGAAAAAATTCCCATGTAGGGTTGCATTTGTAAATGCAATTTAGGGTTGTAAATGCATTTTGTTGGGGAGACTTTCATGTTAATAACTTCAGTAGATGGGATCTGCCTCCCTCCACTTCCCTTAAAAAAACATGTATTTCTGTTGTCCACTCAGAATAAAATATTAGTTGTATTGGTAGGTCTTATCTTTCTTAATGAATGCAATGTAAGTACATGCTAAGTGTTTATAATGTCGCTATAAATCACCTCTGTGTTCCTCCACAACCTGGATAAATTATCTTACCTTCATACTTTATATACTGCACAGTGAGAGACATAACCTGAAATTTGACAGACATTTAATGGCCACGTAAATAGGAATTTCTGAAGTACAAATGCAGATAGAAATTAAAAAAAAAAAATAATTACATACTAACTATTTTTTTAAACATAGTCTCTTACAGATCAAGGTCAATGGGAATAGTCAGTGGGATTCCATATTGATATCAGCTGCCTGACCTCTTGCTTTCTGGTTATTCACAAGATGTTTATAAACAAGAAACTTCTATCCTACATACCTATTCTTGTATTATTTAACTTTCCATTCAATATGTGTGGCCAGCCTTTGTCCTAAATTGTTGGGATCGAAAATCAGTAGAAAAAGGAGCTGACAGGATATGGAGCAGACCTTGGGCAGCAGAAACCGAGAGAAATTCCTCCCTTTGGTAAGACAGGAGCTTGGCCATGAGAAAATACCTTGAGGATTAAGACTGGTTACTGTTAATGTGTATTAGCCCTGTCTCCCCTTGCAAGATATGGAAGGACTTTACAACATGTTGCAAGATATGCAGAAACCCTTTGTTAGCCCCAGGTGGTCCAAGTGTGGAAAAATACTTACCTTGTCACAAAATGTGGTGATTTCCTAAGCCATAGTTAACATATCTCATCCCTCTCATTAACATGTCCTGTCCCTCAGTTCTATATATTGTAACGCAAGTGTTCAATAAATGTTTCAGCTTTCTATGCCCAAAGATGGAACATTTAGATTATTGATCATCCACACCAAACCAATATGTTAAGTTATGTAATGAAAGCTCACCTGCACACTCACAAAAGTGTAGAGATAAGCAGTAGCAGGAAGGGAAACCCAAATAATACTCTGTTACTCCCCCTCCTACCCAAAGCACCAGCAGTCTGTCAAAGGCCCTTCTGTACAATTCCAGAGAGCACAGGAGCACAAAGGCAGGTGAGAGCAAAAATTAAGGACTCAGACTAAGGAACATCCAGTCCAGATCCCTCCCAGGGTTGTCCCAGGAAATCCTCAGATACACAGTATGACACCCATCAGCTTTTTGTGTTGTGGTGTATTGCTAATTAAAGGTATGGGACACATTGTGGGATTGCACAAGGCTTATATTGGGATGTATAGGGAAGGAATCAAAGGAAATGGGAAATGGAAATAAGGAAGCATATAGAAATGGAGGGATAAGGTTATAAAAGGGGCCAGTTGTCTGTAAACAGTTGATTGGTGGGTAAAACTGTCCGGATATTTCTGCACCTGATTAGTACAAGTTGTCCTATTCTCTTATTAAAATCCATTTCTAATTATTTTCCTGGGTGCGAGACCTCTGCTTGATGAGTGTGTGTGTATGGCGGTTTCAGTACCAGCAACTGGAGTCAGACCCATGTGTTAGTGGTGTTAGTGGTGTTAGTCCTGCAAGAAAGAGTGGTTGTGTGAATGAGGGTGAGTGCTAGTGAAGGGCAAACCAGGCGAGCCAGCAAGTACATAAACTTACCTAAAGGTCTCTGAAGGTGAGCCTGTGGAAAGAGCTGATTATTGGAGGGACAAGGGAGTCTTGGGCAGGTGCTGGAGAGATTACGGGACCTGGGAGTCTCAAGGGGCAGGATGTTCTGCTTTGTACATGAGAGTTAAAGCAATCTGCCTGTGTGATATGAGCAACAAGGTCATTGCTGGTTAGGGGAACCAGCTAAATTAGACAACAACAAAGAATGAAAACAGAAACCCCTTTGGGAGGGATAGTTATACACAAAGACCTGACACTGTGGAGAAGTCAAGCCTGCAGTGGAACTGTTGCCTGCGGTCCGTGATGTCTGTCAGATTAGGGCATATATTGTAGGCTGGAAGTGATGTTTTGTCCATGGTGGAGGAATGGTCAGGGAGGATCTTGGCAGAGACCTCCACTATTGTGAAAGTATCGTGTACAGAATGTGCAAGTGTGACCTAAAATAGAAGCTTGAGAATAGAAATTGCTTACCCTTTCTTACACCCATCATGACTAAAAAAAGATGTAAGTATTACAACAAGAGTTCTGTTCTTGTGGCTACCTCACCCTAAATTCCTCTGTGACACAGAAGAAATTAGTTCAGCATATGAAAAAAGAAATCTTTCTCTGTTCAAATGTTGTTAGTAAGGTTGACTATGCTGTTAAAAATATTTTAGTCAACCTCTGTCAACAAATTCCCAACCTTTTTTTCACATTTGTCACAGGAAGCTGTATTTCACTCTGTCTTCCTCTGTGACAAGACCAATGCAGATTAAGTATCCTCTGTATTTAATATTTGAATCTGAGTGCTGACACACATAAAGATAGCAGATTTCATTACTTTTTTGGATGTTTTTCTTCTCTCAGACACTGGAAGACCAAGATGCTGATCTGATTTTACAGTTCAAGTCTCTGGGTGTGTTGAACAAATCAGCTCCTGAAGAACAGTGCACAGCTATAGTTTTGAATATGACATCAGGAAAGAAAAATTAAGTGAAAAAAGTTTAACTTAAAGCTGTGTTGCAGTAGTTGTTTCTGTAGAGTGATTTTAATTGTGCTGCCATCGGATAATATTTGCGAAGCACTGACTTCCAGCTAAGACACAGTAACCATCAGATAAAAGCTAATTAAAAAACCCCCAGATGTTATGCAATGGATGTATCACAATTGCTGCAATTTTAGTCAGTTAAAAGCCTTTTCTTTACATGGTACATTACTGAAACACTACAATGAAACCACAATGACACCAAAACCAGATTATGATTTTGAAACCTGTCACCATTCCACATTCTTGGTAGAAAAGGAAAAATGTTCCTCTGTGTGGAACACCTGTGACTGACCTTCTATTGATTTTGATTTTAAGAGCATTATGAAACATATTTGTTTCATAATATGTTTATATTTTATTTAGAAAAGACAAAGACCCTTTGATAATTCATTACAAATACTGTATTGCATTAATAGTAAGCAGTTACAATAAATATGTCACCCAAAGGGTTTCAAGAAACAGTGAGTGGGGGGGATAGACCTGGAACAAGTTGTATTTATTAAATTAGATGAAAAAATTCTTGGAAATTGTACTCTATACCATTGCACTTGCTAGTGTCCAGTATGGATACAATAATTCAATGCAAGTTGCATGGAAATGTGTGTCCCTGAAGCTAAACTGGGAACTGGATAACACTGTTCTTCTTGGGGCATGCACCCACCATAGACAAGCTTTCAAAGTGTGTTGACTTACAAATGAGCAGTTCCAACATAATGTATTGGTCTAGCATAAAGAACAATCATTTAATCAGAGTATATACCTATCAGTTTGGGTGCAGGACAAATTATTCAAACATTCCTGTTAATTGCCAGACAGTTTAATAATTTTAATTTGAAGTCTCCCTTGGTAGCAGATGAAATTAAGGATGAAATTAAAAAGTTATATTGAGTTGAATGATAAACCAGACTTTACCACCCATGAGTGTCCACAATGGGAATTTTCTAAAGGGATTATTAGGGGTAGGTTAATTAGCATTTCATCTGGGAAATAGTAACAGATGAGCTGAGTCAAAAATGTTGAAGAAATTAGACAAAAATACTCTAACAAAAAAACAAACACCTCCCCTTCCCCCCGCCCCCCGGCCCAAAACACAAAGAGATAGATTTAGTAAGTAGATAACAAGGATAAAAAGTCATTTACATTACTGTCCCATTACCTGAAAAGGAGGCATTTTTTTACAAACTTCAAGCAAATATAGTTTTGAGTTATAGACTTAACAAAAGAAAAGACAAGTGGAAACCATGGAATTAAGCTACTGTGAAGTATCCAAGAGGGAGGCCCCACAACTAATCCTCAGAGTTATAATTATAAAAAATGAGCTTCATTTTTTCAGAAACTCTTATTATGTAATTATCAGATCTTCATAAAACTAGATGCATTAGTCATCTGTTTAAAATTAGAATTATCAGCACAGATGTTACAATTTAAGTGTTGAAACTGTTCTTTTAAAAGATATATGATTACCTAAGAAAATAAGGCCTCATTTTCCTGTCATTAAAAAAAAAAGTATTTTTAGACTCAAAATCTCACCCACTAAATAGGACCCAATCTAATTCAAGCAGATTGATAAGATTAAAAGCAGTACAACATAAATTTCTTAATAAGATTATTCAGAAGGATATCACAGAACAGAGCATGGCAGATCACCTAATGAGTAACCAAGACAGTTAGCATGTTACTCAATTAATTACATATGAAACATTCTTTTAAAATACTTACTCACAGGAAACGACAGCTCTCTTTCCGACCCCTCCCCCTCCAGACCTACTAATGATACTGGGGCTCCAGACATATTTTGTTAAGAAGTTCAAGGACCAGATGAAGATGCCTTGTCCTGAGCACATGTAATGCTATCTATTCACCATTGTAAACTCTTCTGAACCTTCTCTATAGGCTCAGGAGCAGTAAATGGCCTCCACTCCTATAGCACAAACAAGAATCAACTGAAATAGCAAACTCCCTCAAATAAATACATATATCAAGGTCTTCAAACAGGAACATCTGGTGCAACCACTTTAGGATAACAGCCAAGAGGCAAAGACATATCCAAGAGAATAAGTATTGAAAAGAGTTTGTCAAGGTCAATTTTTTAAGAAGCAGTGCTGCCCCTTGCTTGTTCTTCTCTTCCTGGAGAACAGAATAACATTATGATTTACCTTATTTCCAAAATAAATGTAAGAAAAGAAAAAAGAAAACTATAAAATCACCAAGAACCATCTACATTGTAAACTAAATCAAATGTTTTACAGGAATTTGGTAAATAAAATTATTTGTAGCTTTCTAGGAATAATTTAAAATTCCATGACACTATATCCCCCTTTTATTTAAATATTATTTCCTAGTAGAGCTCAATGAAAGTCATATTTGAACCAGTCTGTCCAAAACTCAAAAGAAGCCATTAACTTCCACACTTTATTAAACCCCTGGTCTTCATTCATTTAGGATTTTTTTTCTTTTTGCTTTTATTATTTTTTCTTATTATGCATTTAGAATATGTCTAAAGTAGTGATGGACCTTGTTGTGGTCTCCAAGTGACATTAATACTCAGCTAACTAACAAGAAGAAAGGCTTCTCAGCAATAAATCCAGCTCAGGCTACTGTAGGGTCCACATGGAATACAATAAAATGTAAGTATTTCAGGAATTTGCATGCATGATATCTCTTTAAATAATTTATGTTGTTTTCCATACATGTACATGGATGCATATCAGAAAATTTCTTTGAAAGCCACTAAACTAATGTTATCCAACAGCAGTGTGGAATGAAAACAAGAGCGAGAATGCTAATCATGGAATCATGGAATCATAGAATCATAGAATGGGTTGGGTAGGAAGGGACCTTAAAGACCATCTATTTCCAATGCCCCTGCTGTGTACAGGGACACCTTCCAGTAGACCAGGTGGCTCAGAGCTCCATCCAACCTGGCCTTAAACACTTCCAGGGGTGGGGCATCCACAACTTCTCTGGACAACCAGTTCCAGTGCCTCACCACTCTTACAGTAAATATTTTCTTTTTGATGTCTAATCTAAACCCAACCTCTTTCAGTTTGAAACCATCCCCATCTGTATTGTCTTTACATGCCCTTGTAAGTAATCTCTCTATATCTTTCTTGTAAGCTCCCTTCAGATACAGGAAGGCTACAATTAGGTCACCCTGCAGCCTTCTCTTTTCCAGGCTGAATAAACCCAGTTATCTCAGCCTTTCCTCATAGGAGAGGTGCTCCCCTCAGGACTGCACCCACCCTCTGATCAACTTGGTGTCCCTGCTCTGGACTTGCTGCAGCAGTTCAAAGTCCTTCTACTCTTCAGCGTTGGGGAGAAGCCAATTGATCATACTCCTGAATCAACCTCTCCATAGCAAATAAATTGAGATTACATTAAGAACACATATGTGTTCCCCCTGTGTTTAATAAACATCAGAGAGTCAGTGGGAATGTGTATAGCTGTTCCTGTATTAAGTTATCAGAATAGATATTAAATCTTACTGCAGGTATGTTTGGAATGAACACCAATTTGTTTCTAGAGGAAAGTTAATAAAGCATTTAGTTTAGAAAATATTATTTTAAGCATCAGAATTACAATTGTACTGCACTATAAACAAAGGGGAAAAAACAGCTAAACAAACCAATTAAAATTAGAATATCTGAATTTTGCCTATTTTCATATTTGCAAGGCTTTTATGGCTTCACCTTCTCATATCTGTTTGTATATGTATTCTCAGTTTAAATGAACCCTTTGGTGTGGATACAGCTTCAAGGAACAGAGTTTCTAAATTTTAATTTAGCTTCTAACTCATGAGTTGAGAAAACTGCCCAAGGAAGTCTCAAAGTCAGCAGGTCCATGAGGATAAAGAGGATACAACTCCTCAGCTGTCCAAGATATCAAAAACTTGGTCTGCCACAGTTTAGCTTTTCTTCTTCCTTAGTGCCCTCAGAAACAGTCAGATGATCCAAAAGAATGATGTGATTCAAATGAGAACTAATGATTTGACCCGCTCCTTCCGGAATAGGACTAGGACAGTCTTTTCTCTATGGAGGGGAAGTATTAACAATTACCGGTCTTGGGCTTCAGTGTCTTTTCAGAGCTCATCATGTTCATAAAAAAGGGATGTTACAGGGATGTTAATGGATAACCAGAGAGGGGTCTGCTCCTTGTGACCACAATATAAGCCTCCATCTGCAGCCTAAGCTAATAGAAGACTTTGGCTTGGGATTTACACAAGCTTTGCAGCATCCCCTGTGTATCAGAGCTGTCCTCATTAACAATATTCATGAGGAGATCCTGCTGCTTCTGTTGATGTCTGTAACATACAGACCACCTCTTCCAACAGGTTCACAGAGCTTTATATGTGACTTCTATCTTTGCCCTATCAAAACTCCGTCAAACATTTTGGGAACCGAGGCAGTTTTTTTCCAGTTTGTGGTTTATAGACATACTGTCTGGGCAACTACTGTGCAGTTTATAGTTATCTTAAAACCATCTAATCTCCAGATACTTCAAGAGAAAGGACAAATTAAATTAGATTATTCACATCACCTGAAATAGACAACACCACTGCACATATTTTCAGAAGAAATAACTGAAAGAAGGAGACAAAAATGTCCATAATTTTCACAGGACAAGATTAAATGAAATTACTTTATTTTAATCTGTTACTAATCAATCTGATTTGCTGCATTTCCCTCATAAATCACCTCTGAAAGGACAATTCTCAAAGTGTTACCACCACTAAGCGTATTGATATAAGCCTTTTTGGTTGAAGTCTAAAACTTTTATGCAGTCTTTCCTGTGAAACATTCCAAGATGTTTAACAAGAGTTTGGGGGTTTCTTTTCCACAGTCTTATTTTTCCTCCTTCTTGTTTGCCCTGTACACTGGATGGTTAATCTGTGAACACTGTATCATTTAATTTTGAGATTTGATATCACCTCATGTGATATCTATAACAATCACACTACCAAAGAGTAAAGATGGAACACGCTAAGCAACAGTTCTGTTACTGACAAAAATAATGTCTTTATACACACTTTCTCCCTCTTCAGCTATGTTTTCTTTTCTTTTTTTTTTTGCAAACACTCATCCAAGCACATCAGATCATCTACTTAATGCATATACATGTCAAATTCAACCAGTTTAACATTTGACATTTGAATGTAGAAGATAATAAAACCTGTTTTGTTTTAAATTTGTAGTTTAATGCAGTATATGCCATTATTTATAGTGTATCAAAACTAGGCCCTGAAGGCAAATAGAACACAGAAATATGAGCTCTGTGTCCAGTATGCCATCCTAAAAGCTAAAAATCCTAGAAATTATATTTGTTATAAAAGCTCAGCTCATATTGTCTATGAAAACCCTTCGTGTGTCTAATTTTCTACTGCATGGTTCTTCTGAACTGTTCCACATAAATCTGTACAGTTATATATATATATGGATTTATTTCAATCAAATGTATGTGGTTTATTATAATCTACTGATTGAGACTAAATTACACTGTAAGTACTACAATGGAGTCAAAATCAGCTGGGTATGACAAATTTCCTGTTTCCAGCATTTTCTTTCTCCCTTAAACTTAATGCGTCAGTTAGTCAAATGGTAGAAGACAGATGTTTGATAGCATATTCACCATGAAAATTAGGCATTTTAGTTGCAGGGAATTCCTCCCTTTGAAGTTCTGAACTTTACAAAAGGAGGAACTGAAAGCAGTAATTTAATCACAGTCTCCTCCCTTTAGAAAATAATGATCAGAGTGCTCAGCTAGAATACAGGAGAACTTCTGCTACTTTTATTCACTGTCTAGGGGGAATTAAATTACAGATATGAGACAGAATAATTTCAGTGTATTGTACAAGGACTTGATTTGTTCACTACCAGTGGTCTTGAAAAGGACTGTGAGGAGGCAGCAGAGTAGAACAGGGAATGCCTGTCTGCCTTGCCTTAGCTGCTGCAGTCTGCTGGGACCTTCTGGAGGAGGGAAAACTGGTTCCTTTTGCAAACACAGCTGAACAAGGTCATCTGGGAAAAAAAGGTGTGGAGTAACAATTGGGAACAGAAGGGGAATGAGAAAAACACCAAGTATAGCACTAGCCGTAGAAATGAACGAAGGAAGGCTTCTGAGAGAGAAAGAGCATTCACCTGAAACAGAGAGCTGACTCAAAGCCGAGCTGCTGAAATGCCAGCAAAGGGATCCACAGAGGGTTTGGTTTGGCCAAGGAAGACATTTAAATCTCCTGGACTGTAAAGAAAGACTGAGATAAAGTGATTATGGCTGCTTAATGTTTCCACCACAGATACGCTGGAAGCTGTTGCTATGTGTTGTCTGATGAGATTTGACACTTTCACTGTCTTTTTCTAATGTTTATACTAAAGATCTGTTCCTTTTTACAGTCTGAATCCATATTTATCTAAATTCTTAAACCTGCATCTGATGATTTGCCATAGCTATGCATCCTTTAAAAATTTCGCTGATAAATATGCTAATAATAGAATAATCTCAAACAACTTCTTTTATAGGTACTTAGAGATTGTTTGGTTTCATTATAATGAAACACTGATTTTGGGGTGCTATTGTGCTCTATAAAGAGGCTTATACTCTGAATCTCAGAGAGTTGTACCCAACTTTTGTTTTCCAAACCAAGGTTGCTTTTTCTTTTGTTTAATTGCTTTTTTTTTTTAAAGAATATAGAATTTTGTAAGACACTTTTAGTTCTTAAAATTTGTGAGAGCATCTATATCTTAATAAAAATGTCTTTTTCTAACTTTGACAATGTAAACAAACTATATGCTGTGTAAAAGTTCTGACTCAGATATGAAAAATGTAATTTTTTTTTTTTTTTGCTGTTCACATAGCCTGGTTTTACATTACTCTTTAAGATCAGAGAACTTTCAGATGAGTCACTGTATAGCATATACTGATGCTTAGTTTTGACCTAGCACAAACCAGTTCAAACTTAATCTTTTAAAAATTTCTCCTTGCAAATGCTTAAGCCTTACTTACAGACATTGTTTTCCATATCAACCTTTATAGCAATGTAGAGAAAACTGTAAAAAACTGAACCTTATTTTGCTTTCTTTGTGAAAATATTAGGCTTGTTTCATAATTGAAAGACAACCATTACTGACATTGTTTTTGATTTAATTTTTCTCTTCAGCTCTTCACTTATCTTTTGTAATTCTGAAAGAAACAAAATCAGTCCCTAGGCAAAAAAACGACCCTTCCTCCCCCACCTCCCCACCCCACCTGAATAATCCACATCAAAATGATCTCTGAAATTCTAACATTCACCTATTGCAATTTCCTATTTTCCACCCATCTATTCCATTCATCTGTCTATTTACTGTGGTGGGTAAGGGCAACACAGTGGTTGATGTGTGCCTAGGCCTTAACATGGTCTTTGACACACTCTCCCATAGAATTATTTTCATCACATTGATGAGATATGGGCTGGATATATGGCTGGCAAAATGAATGATAAAGACTAGCAGACATGGTGATTTGCAAATTTTGGTGGAAAGTGCAGATGGTAGCCAGCAACAAATAACTTTTATCAGGGATCAGATGTAGGATCACTATTTTGTAGTGTCTTTAATGACTATGTTGGTGTCAGGGAGTGTAGTTTCATCAAACTTACAAATGACACTACTTTTGAAGGAGGAGCTGGTACAGTGGAAGGCAGTGCTAGGCTTTAGGGGACTCTCAGTAGCCCAGATAAATGGGTTAACAGTATCTCCATGAAAATAAAAAACAAACTAAAAGTCTTGCACCAGGGGACAAAAAAAGCCCAAGCACCAGCACAGAAAGAATTTTCACATAAACAGACCTGGGACTTGCACGGGACAAGTTGAGCAGGACAGCAGTGTGCCCTGGCATTGAAGAAGGTCAACAGCATCCTGGGTTGTAACAAAGCAATGTAGTCAACATGTAATGAATCTTCTCTGTTATTTAGAACTGGTAAGATCACATCTGGAGCACTGTGTATAATTCTGACCTCCACAGCATAAGGAGGATATTGAAATACAGCCCAGCACAGGCCACCCAGCTGGACTGGAGTTGGTGATTGGAGCACACAGACTATGAGGAAAGGCTGAAAGGTCTGAATTTGAATCAGCCTGGAGAATACAAGCTCAGGTAATACCTCATTGCTGTCAACAATTACCTAATAAAGGATACAGAGAAGACAGACCCAAACTCTTAGAAGAGGCATGCAATGATAGGAACAACTTGAACCATGGCAAATTTTGTTGTGATAAAAAGAAACATTTCTTTACAGTGACAGTGATGCAATACAGGAAGAGGTTGCCTACAGGGGCTGGGGGATCTTCAACCCTCATGAATCTGAGCACTCTCACCTAACTAGTTGTTCTTTCAATAGCTGACCTCCAGAGGTCCCATCTATCAAGAAATATCTACAGTTCTATGAACCCTCTTGTCTCTTTTTGTTGCTGAATTTGCTAAAATTGTTCAAATCAGGAAGCAGGCAATCCTGATCCTTTTTTGTTTATTGTGTCATCCACTCTTTGCAGTAAGTTAAATACAATTTCAATAAAACCTCAGTATGCCTTTCCTGAGTCTGTCAGTTCAGTGTATTATGGAAAGACTCTTCAAACTTACTGTTTTCCACTGCTGTCCACAGTCTCAGATTCTCAGATCTCTGCTACACTTTTTAGAGTAGCACAAAAACTTTATTTCATTATCCAACAGCGTTTTATTAAGCGAAACTGCATAGTGGAATGTACTATATAAATAACAAAAGTTAAGCAATCTGCTTCCTCTGCTGCAATTTTAATTAGACCTAATCAAAACAAGTCATTTTATATGATAAACTGAACAAATGATGGGAAAACAAATTACAGTGATTACTGATAAAATACCTTCATTATTATCAACTACTTCACTTTGATGGTATACCCATGAATATGTTATTGACTGTTCTAAATTGTTTTAGAGAGTTCATTATTATTTTGTCTAGTGGACATTATTTTGTCCTAGTACTTTGAATGTGGCTCTATTTTCTACACACAAAGAAATACATTAGATTTGTCATTTCTATTACTTCATCTATAAAACCCAAGCAGCTTACTAAATTTTAATCATGCACTTCAGTGTTCTAAAATGGCTGTGATTTTATGTGCTCTTGTATTTTAATTAACTAGATTCAGTAATAGAAGTTCAAATTGTCCTATTTTCAGACTTAATTAGGTTTAGAATTTTATTCCCAAAAGTTTTCCATTTGTCAATGTAATAATTTTCAGTCCTTAGATATGATCCCTAGATATGTAGGTAAATATAATGAAATATGTTGTCAAGTTTGTTCTGAAGTGTGTCTTATCTTTTATTTATTAGAAGGTTATAATTTGTGAAAAAATACTATCATTTTGTCTCCAAAAGGACAAGATTTACAAGACTTTTGAATCAGCAAAGTAGATAAAACCCTAAAGATACTTTTATTCCTGGAATCTGGAGGAAGAAGAGGGACAGGCACTGATCGCTTCTCTGTGGTGATCAGTGACAGACCCAAAGCAATGGCCTGAAGTTGTGTCAGGGGAGGTTTAAATTGGATATTAGAAAAAAAGTTCTTCACCCAGAGCACTGGAACAGGCTCCTCAGGGAAGTGATCATGGCTCCAATCCTGACAGAGTTCAAGAAGCACTTGGACAATACTCTCAGGCACATGATTCAAATCGTGGGGGTGGTCCTGTGTAGGGTCAGGAACTGGACTCAATGATCCTTGTGGATCCCTTCCAACTCAACATATTCTGTGATTCTGTGACTCTGTGTACAGATCTACCGGCAGGTGTATCCAGCTCAAAAAACATAATAGATTCCTGTGGGCTGAATTTAAAACAGTCCAGAGATCTTAACAAATCCCTTTGAAAATAGCTTTGAGGGACGTAAAGGAAGAGGGGGGAAAGTATCAACATCTCAGAATTAGGACTTCTAAAGTCCTAATCGCATGTTGATTTCTTTCAAAGTTAGGTGGTATAAGAAGTTGAAACTTGTAGGTCTGAGAACACTTTCCTCTCTGAATTTTGTCTTACTCTGTAGTGTATGATTTAATTTATTTGTGTAACAACATAAGGACAAAGAACACCAAGAACAACTATAGCAATGATTAGAAAGCAAAACCAGATTTAATGGATCTTGGCTCTGGATTGATAGTCAGTCTTAAAATACTTATAATAATGGAGAAAGCATTAAGTGGCTGTAGTAAGTGTGTTTTCAAACCTTTTTATCAAATCTCCTTTGCACAGAAAATATAGGGTTTCTTGGTTTAAATTGTTATTTGCATTGTCAAAGAAAATTCAACTGTAAAGATCAGGAGTATTCAGAAAAAATTACATGTTCATACAACAAGTCAGTTGGTTGCCTGGAATACCTAGGAAGAAAACTTCCATGACAGGGCAAGGCAGAGAAAAATCCTTTACTATGAGTTTAGCTATAGCAATCCATGACACACATGCTGGGATCACAGAATTCTACAAATTTATGATTCTACTTAATTTCCCTGTCTAGAAAATACATCCAATGTCTAATTAGCCCACTCCCCTGCTATCTCAAACCACCCCCCTGGAAACACTCCCTTAGAATTGAGTCAGTGGTCCCAAGACCACTCCTTCCTCCCCCCACCCTTGTCTTCATTGCATTACATCTTCTATTTGGAGTTCTTCCAGTACCCTCTAACCCCATCTCTGTACTACGACTAAACAGTATTGCATTTTGACTATAACATGTTCTAATAGCTATCTGAATACAGCTTAATATCTCTCTCTTAGTACAGAAACAAGCTTCAAGAATGTGACACAGAGGTTAAAATATACCTTAAGTATTTGATACAGGGGTTATAAACTACTTTTTAAATGCAAAAGACTATAAAACTATATAAAACTACATTAAAATCTACAACTATATTAAGGCTTATGGCAACAAGTTCATCAAAGAAGGTTCTTTTGGGACATTTATGAATTATCTGTTAAATCTCTAGACTACCTTGTCTTTTCTATGAAGTTTCCAGGCAGGGTATTTTGTATTTTTAAGAGCTTTTATAAAAGAAGTTTTAATTAGTAACTTACAAAAATTAAAAAAAAAATAAATATCTCCGAAGTCTTCATTTTAAAAGTAAAAGTTTATAATATTGAATAAAGTTCAAAAAAGCAATAGTACTCTAAAAGCAATTTTTATCTATCCAGTATCATATCTGGACTACTAGAAGTCTTATTCATCATTGTTTAATGAAATCCACAGGTCTACTCAGTCTTCTTCATTCTATTACTGACCACAAATAAGTCAGAAAGTTTGACTTTCAATTAGAGCCAAAGTTTTTTGTTTTTTTTTTAACCCTCCCTGTGTAACTCAATAAGAGTTCTGAAATAAAACCGTGGTAGCTCTCAGATTTCTTCTAGTAGTCTGTAATTGACTAGATACTTATGTAAACAGAGTATTTTTCTACACTGTGGCCAAAATATTATTTTATTACAAGATACAACAAAATTTGTATTTTGTGCTGTTTTTATCTATTAAATCACACCATTGTAGAAAATAATTTTCAATAGTATTTCTTAACTGTAAAGTTTCCTGATGTTTTCCTGTATTACTTGTGTATTGAGTAGAATCATAATTACCATATCTTTTGTCTATCACCAGTGGAGAATGATGTATCTCTGGACAGCTGATTCATTTCATAAGATGGGAACAGGATCCTTTGGATGCCAGGTTGCAGGTAAAACAGATTAAAATATTTTTTAAACCTGCAGTCAAAGTTGAGTGTCCAGAGCAGGAATGAATCTGAGCATTGAGTCAGGAACTACTGCAGAATTCAGTGCCAAATGAACAATCCTTATGACATTAGCTAATGGAAGATCTTTGTTTGAGATAGGATATTGTATGCATACATAGTATATGTAGCAGATAACTGCTAGTTAATTAATACTTATAATATTTGAAGGAAATTATCTGATGCTTAGTTCACAAGTTTACAGACAGATGGGACTGTTAGAATCTGCTTTTCTCATTATTTTTTATAACAGAGATGAACCAGTAAATATCATCTCTGAATCAAATGGTAATATCTACCTCATCTGGAATATTTTTCTAAATACGTAATCATGTACCATATTGCCATCTAAGTTTTCATAATTGATGTACAGTTTCAGACTTCTTACAACAACTCTTCTAAGCCTTGCATGAATAATCTCCAGGTTTTAAGCACTCTTTTTGCTGAATCCATCAGATTAGGATAAAGTATTTTATGAATGTCTTACTAATATTATAAATTAAATTAAAAATTATTAAGGAGAATGATGACACCATTTTCCTGCTACTACTTGCTGTGCATTTTCGTTAGTGTTATTCATACAGAAGCTTTTTTGTCACTGAAAAATGACACAGTCTGTCTTTCGCAATATACCATAAGAAAACAATAAAAATGTTGTGCCCCTAAACTATATAATCTAAAGTTAAAAAAAAAAAAAAATAAAAAAAACCAAAAAAACAACCAAAAAAAACCCAAAACACAAACACATAATACGTTTGGCCATGCAAACAGATAGAATTCAGGAAGCACTGAACTACCATTCAGTGAAAAAGAAGATGAGTAATGATTTGTTTCCTGAATTACTGTTTTCCAGAGTATTTTTAGCTATTAGCCAAGTACGAGGATATCAATATTTATTCATAATTTCTCTCTGGATTTTCAGAGAACACTTTTATTGCTCTGTTGGAAAATATTTGTCAACATGTAAGAGCTAAGGCACATAATGTTGTCATCTGAAATATTTTATGACATAGACATTGAAGATATTAGGTCAGAAAGAAATGCATTTAATACATATTCAAATTGAAGAAAAAATGCAGGATGCAATTTTAGTGAAATTAATTATCTGATTTTGAAAAATATTTGAAAGAATTTTTGCTCACATTTTGTTTTGGGGGGGAGGGGAGCAGGCTATCGGGGCTATTGGGGAAGGAGAAGGGAGGGAAATGATAGAAGTACAAAGCAAGGGAGAGAAGACTGTGTAAGCTGAGGTAACATTATTAGATTTTTTTAAATTACCTCTGGAAAAGAAACAAACACTCACTAGGAGATTAAATTCTTGGAGTCAGCTTATTTTATTAATTGAAGATATTTGTAACCACACATACAATTTCATGGGCATCTGCTAGCAGGAGATGTTTCCCAGCTCTTTTTTTTTCATGAAGAACCACAGTACTTGAAGAGACATTCACTGAAGCAAAGGCAGAACTCAGCTCTTCCAGGTCCTGAATACACTGCGGTGTTCCATGTTACATTACTAGGAATGTATTTTATACCTAGAGAAAATTTCCTATGAAAGCAAACCAAAGGCCACTCTTACAGCACTACTTCCTCTGATAATTTGACATACACTTTTCTGAAGCACCTGTAGAATGGTTCTCAGTTATTGAACAAAATGGACAAATGTATATTTCTAGTCTGAAATATTTAAGTTCCTGTTAGTGGTCTGCTCAAAAAAACAAAGCCATTATGATTATCTATACTGACTCTATTAGCTCAGTTGCCTATATGCTGAGAAATGGCACTAGAAATTGGTTGAGATGTGTGTATGTGTATGGTTGTTTTAGAAAATTAATAGTACTACACTAATCGCTATTATTAGTTGAACTCTTTTGTCCTTTTCCTTATAGTCATCCTTTGGCTGGGTAAAATTGCATGACTTTCAATGAGATTACACTTTAGCTGAAGATAATTAGTTGTAGACATCTAAAGCATAAGCATCTAAGTGGAGAGCAACCCCTGCTGTCAAATTTTCAGCTGACAGAATGTAGGTGTCTGCTGTTGAACAGGATCAGCAGCCCCCTAGAGCTCCTTGACAGGCTGAACTCAGGTACCAAACATGGGTAGTTAGTTCCACCTGAGATTCCTTAGGATCACACCTGGATTCCAATCACTGTTACAGGAAAATGCAGATCTTCTGTAAATCTGGTGTCTTGTTGATAAGCCCTGTGAAGATAACCTAATGCACTTTACTGACATTATGTATTTTTATTTAGAAAATAAAATCCTTTAAAAAAATATTATGAAATTATTTTATCAAGTATTATTCAGTTGAACTCCACGGACACCCCCTTGTCGC
>VXBX01005511.1:11878-31879 GCA_013400415.1 Scytalopus superciliaris
GCCGCGGCACCCCCACAACCCGTCCTGAGCGGTTCGCAGAGCCTGTCCACTCGTGCCTCTGGTGACGGTGACTTTCTCTTTTCCAGGAGGGGGGAAGAGGGATCCTTGTGTCCTCAGTGGCGCGCTGGAGGAGGGTGAGCCGAGAGGAAGCCGTCCCCGATCCTTCCCGGCGGTGCGGTGCAGCCCGGGACACAGCCCTGAGCGGCCCGACTGCGCGGCGAGGCTGCCCCGCTGCCCTCCTGGCCCCATCCCCGACCCACCGCCGGCCCCACCGCTGTCCCCCCGTCCCCTGCCAATGCCGGCAGGTGGAGGCTGCACGCTCAGTCACTGCGCTGGCATCCCAAGTGTGAGACCGAGCTGTGGGCCCCATTTAATCCTGTGGGACAGCAGCCATGGGGGCTGCTCTCTCCACCGGAGCGATTGTGGCAATTTCTTTTAACTGTGTCATCGCGCTGCTCATCCTCATCCTCTTCCTCATCCTCTGCAAAGCCTGCAGGACCCCTTCATGTCCCAAGAAGAGCCCAGCTTCTGATGTGGATGAGTCAAGGAATGAAGAGAAGTACCTGCTGCAGCCCTGATCTGCCTGGGGCGTTGGGTACCCGGCTGTGCCGAAGGAGTTGCACGAGCCTGGATGTTTGAGCTGGACTGGGGTGCTGGACCAGGCAGGATGAAAGCACAGGGGACACCAAGCTACTTGCAGGGGCTCTGACAGGGAACACCGTCCTTTGCCTTTGTGGTTTTGGTGTGTGATGTTCCTGCGACTGCCCACAGTGATCATGGGGAGAGACAGACAACAGATGGGGATATGCTGTGGGGACAATCACACCTGTCCCAGCAGCCAGCGAGCTCAGCAGGAGCCCTGCCTTCCTGTGCACCCCATGCTTCGGAAGAGCCTGTGGGCCCGGGACAGTGGCCACCACATCGCAGAGCTCAGCAAGGCCAGTTGGAAGCTCGGAGAGGGGAGGCAGCAGGGCTGGCATAGCACTTTTTTCCAAGCAGGCTGGCTGTTCAATGGTGGGGTGTGCAATGGGGCACCTGAGTGGCCCTGGTCCCACTGGCAGAGCAGGGTGTTACCAGTCCAGATGTTTGGGGATGGCCTGGGGGTGCTGTGTCCCCCCAGACTCAGGATGGCATTTGGCACATGTCTGCCCAAGCAGCCAGTTTGATGAGGCACAGGAGGGTCTGCATGGTCTGCCCCATCCTCCCCAGTCTGTCTGTCAATCCCCTCCAGCATTAGCACTAACGCTGCTAGGCAAATGGCTCTCCTCCTCACTGGGTGTCCCTGCCTTCCCTCCTGCCTGCTCCCAGCCGAGGCCAGCCAGTGAGATTTGACCAGCCTTTGAGCAGCAGACATGCCCTCGTTGGCATTCCCATCCCCACTGACAGCAGCCTGGAGTGGCTTTTTCCTGGGAAGGTGGGAGACATGGGGAGATGAGAGTGCCCAGACAAACAGCACTGAAGGTTCTTTGACCCCAACTGTTCCCTGGGGATCACAGTGGCTCTGTGGGGAGGGATGCTGGTGGTCTGGCTTGTCTTCAAGCCTGGCTGCTGCATCCCCTGCCCTGCTAGCAGGTGCCATGGGTTTTGGAGGGCTCTGCCTTGCCTATCCTAGAGCCGAGCAATAGCCATGGTCACTGCTGGCACAGCCACTGCAATAAGGGGACAGAGGGGTGGGGTGGGAGGGACACCGGGCAGGGGCCCTGCACAGGCTTGGCCAGGCCTGGCAGAGCCTGCGGTTCCTCCCTGTGTCAGGTGTAGCGAACACATCCCTCTGCAGCCTTGTTTTTACTAGACTAATAAACTGACTGTAGGACCCAGCTGGTGTCTCTGAGCTCTACCCAGCGCCTGAAAAATTTGGGGGAGGTGGCATGTCCTGCAGAGCTGAGGAGCCCCAGGGCTGGTGGCCGATGTTGCTGGAGGACTGTGGGTGGTTTGCTGGGTGATGATGATAAGGAAGGGCTCATGTCCACATCCCTCTGTGACTTTTAAATGCTGGGTGAGAAACCTGACTGGGTGTTTCATCCCCACAGCATGTCTGCATCATCTTGGGGAAAGAGGGTGTCAGCAGGGAGCACTCCCCGACCTCTGTGCCAGAGGCACCTCAGAGTTTCCAGCTGTGGCCTTACATTACAGGTATGTCCGTAGGGCACAGGGGCCAGCTGAGCGGATGGAGGAGACCTGCCACCACCCCGCTCTGGTGGGACGGGCGTCTCTGGTCCCCGGTCCCGGGAAGTGTGTGCAAGAGCCCGGCGGAGACAGCCCGGCGCTCGCTGCTCATCAGCATGCGGCGAGGCCACCGCGGCTCCTGCTGCCACCGCAGCCCCGCAGCAGCCGCTAATCCTGTGCCGCAAGCGCCGGAGCCGTGGGCAGGCTCTGCAGACCCCGCCGCCCGGCCATGCCCGTGGGCAGCGGCGGGGCAGAGCGCCCCAGCCCCGGAGCTGTGACCCTCCCGCGGCCGGGGAGCCGCAGCTCCTGCCGTGTGCGCTCTGGAGGGATGGCACCTCTCTCCCGCAGCCACGGGACGGATTTCCAGACACCCTCTGGCTTAGGCTGCAGCCCCAAAACCCAGGGGACCACACAAATGTGGTGCTCAGTGTGTCCGGCCACCACTCACAGCAGGACTGTCTGCCAGCAATGAAGCTGCAGCCCGGACTGAGGCTTTCCTGGGGCTGCTGAGATCAGCCCTCACCTGCCCTCCATAGGGCACTCACCTGCTGCAAGCCCAGCCAAAGGCAGGGAATGCCGAGGGCCGTGTGGCTCCGGGGGAGCGAGCACGGTGAGATTTGCCTCACCCCAGAGACGGCGGCACACCACAGCCCTCCCAGCACCTCTGTTTATTTGTCCGGGCACAGAGGCAAAGTGTTCCTGCTGTGCAAAAAGTGGGCGGCGCGGCCCGTGGCTTGCATGCCAAGCAGCCGCCGATCAAAGCCGAGTTTGTTCGGCCGGCGGCTGCCCGCAGAGCCATCATTCCCCCCTCTCACTTGTCTTCCTTGCTCTCCGGCTCTCTCACCAGGCTGAGCAGCTTCTCCAGCTTCTCCATCTCCACCTCGGGACCCTTCTTAACCTCCTGGCCTTTCTTCTCCTGCAAGGAGAGCAAGCAGGACACAGCTGTGAGCAGGGAGATGTGGGGATGAGGAGGGGCTCAGCACTGCTGCACTGCTGTGTTCCAGCTCTCACCCCTCACTGGCAGCTGATCCACAGGGAGATGCACCTGCCTGTCCCTGTATTTCAAGCTCAAAGTGCCATGAGATGTGTAAAAATCCCGATCGGCTAGGGAAGAACAATAAGGAATAGGAGTGGATCTGTTGATCCACAGTGACTTAGACCCTCTTCTGCATCTCTTTTCCCGGCCCTTCTCAGCCCTGTGGGACTGGACCATCCTCTAAACCCACAACCTTTTGGGAGGTGCCAGGCATACAAGACTCCTAGGGCAATGACAGCAGTGCAGATGTCCAAACCTCCCCAAAACAGTCCCACCGTGCCCATCCCATGCATGTGCCCCTGGGCAGAGGCTGTCACAGGAGCAGGGATCATCCTTTTTGCATCCAAATGGCTTTTCCCAGGAGGGCTGCTGGCTCTCTCCCAGTGGGGAGAAGTGAGTCAGGGCTCCCAGGTTGGCTGATAACTGGAGAGTCCCATGGGACAGCCCTGTAACTGCTGTGCCAACCCTGACGCATGGCCCAGTGTGGGCAAGGAGGACAAGCAATTCCCACAGTCCCCCAGGGGCTCCCTGCCTGACTGCTAAAGCAAACTACAATTGCATCTTGAGAGCAATCATATAGCACGAGGGAAATAACCTGTTCAGTTCAGCCTTCGTTTGTTTGGGAGCAGCAGGAGCTTCCAGGCCTGGTGGGAGATGATGTCCCTGCTGAGGGTACAAGTGCCACTCAATGCTTAGGGCAGAGCAAGTCCCCCCCTGCTGTGGGCTGCAGCATCAGTGCATTGCTCTGACCAGAGCTCTGGGACTTTGGGAAACTGATAATGAGGTTTGGGCTCTCCAGGTTCACATCGTGTCAGACACAGCTGCAGCAGAGGAATTTTCCAGCCTGTGTTCAGTTCACCAAGCCCTCCTGCAGCTGAGCATCTACCCCGTGGTGTTCCTCCAAAACAGCATCCCCACAGTCACCACTGCCCATCACAAAGTGCTGCCTTCTACTCACAGCCTTCCCCTTTGCCAGCCTGCTGGTTCTTGCCTTGC
Organism: Scytalopus superciliaris; assembly: GCA_013400415.1. Lineage (NCBI taxonomy): Eukaryota > Metazoa > Chordata > Aves > Passeriformes > Rhinocryptidae > Scytalopus > Scytalopus superciliaris. Next base: position 16,077 of record VXBX01005511.1, read on the forward strand.
CTCTGGATTTGGGGGGTACCCCTGCTTTGGGGCTGGGAAGCTCCTCTGTGCCCAGCAGGACTCTGAACACACCCCACAAAGCAGCTGCTGAGCACAGGTGAGCAGGAGAGCAGTACACAGTCTGGCAGGTGTGCTTGGGAGAGGTGGCAGCAGGTCCCCAGCTAATCTTGGGAAGGGAGCATCACTAACCAGGTTTGGAGGTGGCCTGCAGAGAGTGCTGTGCCAGCTCCTCTTGGCATCCCCAAAGCACAGCCTCTGCTCTCGGTGCTCTCAGAAGGTCAAGGGAGCAGCACTCAGCATCAGAGGAAGGAGGCTGCCAGCTTTCCTCTCTCCCCACTTAGAACAGATCAATTCTTCTCCTGCTGAATCAGCCCCTCTAATGGCCTCAGGTGCAGCAGTTACAAACACACACCTCCACTTCAGTACTGGAAGAAATGCCAGCACACAGCACGGAGAAAGTTGTAAGCCCGCACGGATCTCACTCCAGCAAGCATGGGCATTGCTGAGTGATGACAACAGGGAAAGAAGTGCCCAGGGGATCCCTGTGGTTTCCCCTCATGCCAGCCCAGCACAGCCTTGATGGAGCCAAGGTTTCTGAAGCTGCCAGAGGACTCTGCTGAGATGAAAGTAGTCCTGGGTGGAGAATGGGAATATTTGCTCCCAAGAACACAGCCCCACTCACATCCTGAGCACTGGATAAGCCAGGGTTGCTTTATTTACTGAGTCCGTTGATTTCAGGCTGGGACGGTGCTAGTTTGTACTAATGCTAACAAGTGAGCAATTCCTTTCCTGGCTGTGGTCTGGGCACTGTGACTGATGTTTGTACTAAAAGTCCACACCACAGCTGAGATCTCCCTGAGCAAGAGCCTTTGGATAAACACAGCTGCTTGAGGTATTTCAGCACTTAGCTATTTCTGTAGAAAAGCTGCTTTGCTGTCTGACAGTGTTCAAAACTCTCCCCTTAGCATCCTGTGTCCCACACAGCACCCTGCGCAGGTCCTTGGGACAAGTTAAACAGGCAACTCCTTTGCTCACATGGGAAAAGGAGATGCTGAAGCCACCTCCCATCAATCTACCTCCATCCCAAGCCCTTTGCTCTCCCCACTGGCTCCCTGACTGACGCCCTCCAGGAAGTGACTCCAGGTCCATGGTAACTGTGTCTAAGCCTTGCTGAAGTCATCAGCCTCAGGCAAGGCTCGGCTCCTAGTCACCAAGCTGTCCCTAAAACTGACTTTCACACTGGCTCAGCTCCTTCGGTGCTTCTGAGCACCCTGCAACAAAGCCACATGCAAGCCTGTAATGAGCCGTAACCAAACCAGAGCCCTAATTTAACGCCACATAACCAGGCAAGCAGGATGACATAGGGAATGAAAACTATAATGTCCTTTTGGGGGCACTGGAATGGAAAGTTTCCCTTTTTTCTGCCATCTGCTTTTCCTGGGGCATTTGTGCATGTGAGCTGCCCAGGCCACTGCAGGCTGGCTGATGGCACCAGCACAGCACTGTGGGATCTGCTTGGATGCACGTGGCAGCTTCCTATAAATTCAGGGGCTTCGCCTGCGTCAGGCCCGTGAGGAGCAGCCCTTCTTGGAGCACAGCAACTGCAATTTCCCACAGCACTCGTGAGGCAGGGAAGCAAACCCTCCACACACTGCTGCTGAAGGGCTCTCACCCTCAGCAGACGTCGAGGCCAGGTGTGGAGAGGGGGCACTGCCATCCTGTGTGTATCTGAGCCTGTACTCCACCTACATTCCTACTTATACCACATCCATGGGGCTCATCAGGAGCTGAGAGGCAGAACACCCTCCCCAAGAAGCTCTCAGATGCTGAGCTGAGATTACATCGGAGGTCTGTCCCTGAGGAGCTCATCCAGTGGGTACTGGAGCTGCTCACAGCAGCATTTGCATCGATTTTATTGTTAACAGTTTCCAAGAGGAGAGCAAAATGCTCTTGGCTGAAATGGTGATGAGGGACGTGACAGGAAAGCTCATGATGGGCAGAAAAGGTGCTGTGTGGGGATGGACTCTGCCCTGCTGATGGAGCATGACCCCAGGGAAAGGAGAGGGGGAAGAAACCCCCTTCATATGCTGTGTTTGTGGCCAGGTTCCTCACCACCCTCATGCTCCCTTTGCCTTATGCCTGGGATCTTCTCTGTCTCCCCAGGCAGGGAAACCGAGGCATGGGACTCCTGGCACATCAGGAGTGTGCAGGACCCTGGATGGTCCTCTCAGCCTCAAAGTGTATTATTGTCACTGGAAGTGAAACAGGAGGTGGAAGATGACTGAGGTGGAGCCCCAAGGGCAAAGGTAGAACGAGGACAAGGACAAAGATGAGGACAAGAATGAGGATGAAGATGGGTGGCTTGAAGATCCATCCTCCTGGGAGTCCAACCTCACCCATCTCCACACTGGCACATACTGAACTCTGCATTCAGGATATGGGACTCCTTTAAAGTGGGTTCCTCAGTCTTGACTGATGCCTTCATTCTCTAGTTGAACAGCGTAATGCCAAGTTAATAAAACTCTCCCATAAAAGCCACCATACTGGCACTTTTCAGCATCCATTTTTTTTCCCCATTGGTGGTATAATCATAAAACATCTGCTCTAAAGTTTCGATTAAACAAGGCAAGACATGTTTATGTTTAAAGTACCAAGGAAGTCAAGCATGCTGAGTTTTGACCAAGGGACACAGGCCAGTCTCTGCTCTGCTGTTGTCATGACACTGATGCCATTCCTTACAGGATGGAATCTCTGGACACAATCATGCTGGGACAGAATCTAGCCATTTTACAAAGCAGCCCAGTGACCTAAGACACTGGCTTCTCATGCAAAAGGGGTTTAAATTTTTATAGAGTTGGTTTTGAAGGGGGTAAGAAGCTTCAAGAAGCCACCCAAAGCTGCTGCCCAAACCCCTCATCCTTATTATTTTCAGTGGAAAGGAGCATGCAGCCTGCCAGATCTTCAGAGGTGTGTTTCTTTGGGAGATCTGCTCTTGTTCCTTCTACCCTGCCCAGGGACAGGCTGAGGTGGCAGCTCCAGGGTAAGGGTTTCTCTGTTACCAAAACACACAAGTGACTGGTGAATTCAATGAATGAAAGCAAAGATGGGGCTTCCCTGGAGCATTTCTGCTGGGAAGATCGAGGAAACCCAAACTCCTGAACACAGCAAGATTCTCTTCACAGTCTTCTTGGGCCACTCACCAAACATGCATCAACGGGAGTGTTATATGACTTGTAGCTCTGAAGCCTTCCAAACCTACCCCTCTGTGGCTCTACAGCAAACCAATGCTGTTACATGAAGCTGGAGTTATGCTGAGCAGGGGGTTATGTCTGTGCCGGGACCACTTCTGTGCTCTCAAGGAGCCCATTTACACACAGCGGCAACACACTTACCAACCACGGAGAGCCTTGAGTCACACTCACAGCCTGATCTGACAGCATTGCTCCTGGCCCATGCAAGGATTAGCTGACAGACTGGAGATAAGGATTTAGGCTTATTTTGCTACTATTTGGAAATAAATGACGCAGGAAATGTTCTTGCAGGGAATGAAGCCGGCAGAAAAGCCCAGGGGATGGCTGGGTCATTCAGGCAACAGTAGCCACACTGGATCATTGACCTCAAAGATGCTCTCACTTCCAGCTTCAGCTGGACACCAGAGCATGATCCCAGGGAGGGGAGAGGAGGAAGAGCCCCCCAATATACACCCAAACTGCTCTGTTTGTGGCCAGGTTGCTCACTGCCACTGAACTGTGCAGTTCAGGGCAGGCACCCCACCTTGCTCCGGCTCACATACTGACTCAGAGATCTTGGCCAGTCTCTGCACTGGACCACACCAGGGCACAGCAGTGCAGACAGGCCGCAGGGCCCCCGCTGCCCTGCCCTTGCTTGTTGGAAGCCACCAGTGAAGCCACTGGAACCAGATAAGTCACAGTGCTGGGGTCAGCCCATGGCTTGGCAGCACACATCTGCCAGGAAAGGCATGGGACTAAAGGTCAGGATATCTGACAGGCAGGAAGTCCAAGCAAAATTGAGTCAGGCCTGGAAGTGGGTGGGAGTATCACTGGAAAAAAACCCAGAGGGAGTTGGGTGAGACTCAGGGAATGTGGGCAGGCGTGGGTATCTGCCTACAGCATGCCACAGGGCTGGCTGGCTTAAAATACCCATGGGAGAGGGAACCTTTGATGGAATGGTTGGGCTCTGCAGCAGCAGAAAGCTAATAGCCATGGCCAGCAGGGAGGACAGCCATCATCACAGCCCCGTGTCTGCTCTGTCTGAGGCTGTCTGGGACTCACCATCCTTGCTCAACCCCACCACACTGTTCTGTGACCAAGGAAAAGCTGTGCATGCAGCAGGAGCTGTTCCCTGAAGAACATTCCCACTTCTTGTTGATTCCAGAGCAGTCTCTTACAGACCACTAATTTAGGTACCTAAATATAGCCATACGAAGACCACATTTAGCATGAAAACTTCAGTGAACAAGGCCAAGCTGAGTGCAGACTGCACTCAGAGCAGTCCCCACAGCTCCTTCAAACTGGGTATTACGGTGACTTGTTACCTCCTTCTGAATCTGCCCCTGTACCTTCTGCAGAAACCCACTAAAACCATGTAAAATGGTCAGTCTTCTGCCTTTTCCATTGTCTGACATTTACAGGCTAAAAACAGAGATGTGGTTGTGGCCCTCAGTTCATGCTAACACCAAACAAAAATTTCAAAGAGAAGGAAAAATTTTAAAGTTACCCAAAGACATAATGGTCTGAAACGAGCCAATACTCATAACTCTGCTCTGAACAGATGTTGTGATTAGGAAGCATCAGCAATGGGGTCTCAGGAGGTCAAACTGGGTTTTGCCAGCCCTGAGGACAATTTGGCTACACTCAGACTGTCAACTCCATGTGTGTGTGTGTGTGTGTGTGTGTGTGTGAAATGGAGAACAGCTTTCTTTTAGGCATCATTACCCTCAGACACTGAGACAAGCTAACAAGCAGACACCTCAAATGGAGCAGCCTGGTGAGAAGACAAACTCCTCACAAGGTGCCTGGAAAAGATTTTCAGTCATATCAGTTAACAGAATTGGCACTAAACACAGAGAAAAATCATTGTGTGCTCAGTGTGCAAAGTAATTACCCTGTCCTGGCACACAGAAGTCCTGTAACAGGGTCAGAGTGGAATAAAAAACCCAAAAGCTTTTTTTTCAAGCCCAGGGGGTCCTGATGATGCAAACCATCCTTGGAATAAGCACACAGGGATGGGATGGACTTTCCTTCATCTTCCTGGGGGACAGACAGTGCCCTGGATTCAGCCTCTGCTGGGTTCGGATTTTCTGCACTGCCATTGGGCTCTTCTGGATGAGATCAATTACTTCAATTACCTTTTAGCTCAGTGGGAAGCCCAATACCCAAAGCCTGCCCACATGCCACTGCTATAATGGCACTGGATGGAAAGGCTGATGGGGGCATTAATGCCCAATGTTTTAGCTGTGAGATCTCCCAGACTGAGGCAGTGGGGAGGAAGGAAATGAGAAGGGGATTTTAGTTGAGATAGTCCATAAAAATCACTAGACAGGCAATACCTTGTGTTCTAGCCTGGCTTCAAATATCACTGTGATTCCAGTAACACACAGACACCAAACCACACTGTGACCTAGACAACCCAAAAGCTGCCCGGGCCTCCCTAACTTTTGTGCCTACCACAAGGAGCCACATTTGCAGCACCTCTTTACTTGGGCTGGCAGTCCTGAGGTGAGAGGCTCAGGCACACAGGACATCCACAGGCACATACACCAAACCCATACAGCGGGGCAAAATCAAGGAGATGCCCTGCAGAGTGCAGTGACCCCAGCAGCCTTAAGCTGCAGCTCTTGATGCCAGCTGGCAGGCAGCCCTGCCAGCCACCCAGCAACATTTCTTTATCACTCAGCATCTCTTTCTCTTTTTTTTATTTTTCCTACTTCAGCTTTACTTTAGCATTTTTGCATGCCAGCTCAGTAAGCTGTTACGGATTAGAGTTTAATAAAAGCAATCAAGCACGGATGTGAATATGCAGCTCCCGCAATACTTGGGTACTGCTGTTATCTCACAGAGCATGGGATCTCATGAGACAACATTTGCAGTTGTTTGAACAGCGTATATAAAAAGTTGCAATTTTTCCAATCTTTCTCTCGCCACCGCTCTTAATACACACATATCCACTCTGAACACCTTTTAACTGCCATAAGAAAGTCCAGCTGCTGTTTCTCTTTTAACATAGCACATGCTTAAATTTTTTTCAAACATAGTTCATAAAAACATTTGCATAGGAAATATATTCTTACTTGCTACTGACGTGAGTGCATGTGAATATACTTCATTTTGGATAAATATGAGTACACTGGAAACCAAATTTTGCTATTATTAGAAAATAAATGTTTTCACTCACAGATGCCCCATATTTAATAGCTTCAAATGCCAATGGCATGGAAGATATACTACAACTGATACTCTTCTGCTTACGAATGAGCTCACTCTGCAATTTAATGTCAAGCCATAGTGCTCTCTTCCTCTCTCCTGCTTTCCATGACTGAACTCAGGGATGCTCCAGAAATAGCACTAGATATTTCAACCATGTGAACAGTTGTGTCATCTCAACAACACATTCTCCTGTGTAGTTTTCATTTAAATCACAGCGTCACCTGGGGCAGAACTAGGAGGGGTTAGTCCACTAGTGTGCCCGAGTCCATGGTGGGAACAGCTACTTTTAAATTGCTTCTGACAGATGCTCATCCAGCACTTGATCCAGTCCTTGGGGCGCCCAGCACAACGTGCCCTAAGTGGTGGATTGTCACATTCTGCTCCCATCACCTGCATAGCCATTTCTTTTGCAAAGCCCAAGGAACGGTGCTGCAAACCCATCTCCTGGTGATGTCTGCCAGCATGTCCCTCTTACTCCCACTGAAACCTCCTCCCTAAGCCTTTTCCTGCCATCTTGTAACCTCAGACACTGCCTTCCTTCCCCTGCCAGCCCAGGACCTCTTTGGGAGTGCTTTCTCTCTCATTCCCCTGCTTCCAGTCCCTTAGCTGGCTATACTGTCCTTGCTGCTCTCCTGTTCCTCATGTCTTTCAAGCCTGTACCCTAAATGAGAGCTGAGGCCTTTGCACTACTAAGCAGTGCAACAGGATCAGCTTGTATTTGCTGCTCACTCCTTTTTTGCCCATGTTCTCTAGTACACCTCTGCTATGGCAGGGCACTCCTGGCAAGTGAGATCTTCTCCTGTTCACCTCCTCAGTCCCATGTCCTTTCCCTCTCCTATTTGCCTCCATCCCCACCAAAATCCTGTTTTCTTCAGACTGAGGCCTCCCGTTAAATGACTTGCCCAGCTTCTCTCCACCTGCTGCACAGGAAACAGCCAGGCAAATGATAAATGTCACACAAACACTCACAGCCCTGGGAGCCAGACACACTGTTAGCCTGGACTCTGTGGGACGTCACTCTAAATCGCATCAGATACGACTGAGTTGCGCTGCAACATGCAAATCAGGGCTTAAAAGGGGTCAGCGAGAAGCTGGATGCAGGACAAGCATGGAAAATCCTGCAGCTAGAGCTGTTGCTCTTCCCTGGGATTTCATCCTGTTAGAGCGGCTGAGAAAATCCCTTCGTGCCCCACAGACAGAGGAGGCTCAGCTGTATCCCACTGAACTATCCCTTTGCTCTGGGAGCTCCTGAGCTTTGCTGGTGTCAGCCCTCTCCTGGGGCGGGCTTGGCACAGTGCTGCTCCATGCAGGATGTTTGTTGCTGCCAGTTGAGACCTCTCCACTCTGAGCCCATGAATGCTGGCAGGGATGCTGAGGTTGTGTTATACACTCCCCATTCATGCTCAGTGACCCAATGGCATTGGGCTGTCCCCAAGGGTCTGAGTAAGAGCTGTACAGAGAGTAGGATTCATCCTGGTCTGACTGCAAATGCAGGGCCCAAGGACTGCATATCAGAAGCTGAACAGGATAAATCAGAACTTATCTAAGAGTCAGAAACAGGATAAAACAACACAGAACAAGTCCAGCAACATAATGGGAGGCAGCTCAGGGAGTGCTTCTCTGGGGCATAGGCATCCATGGAACACTCATTTCCTTCTGGGAGACCTGCCAGCAGCATGCTGATATGCCCTGACCTGATCAACAGCTGCTCTGCAAGAAGCAATCCAGGGAGGACCTGAATATGGGCCCCTTGGCACACAGTGATGGAAATGGAAACAGGGCTGAAGCTGGGGATGCTCCTGTCCCACCATCAGACCCAGATTCCATATGCACCAGCAATCCATGCCTTGCTCTGGCCCTGACACCCCACAGCACAGGGTCTTCTGGGTCCTGTCTGGAGGCAAAGATGAGGGGCACCTGACTGAAAAAGCAAGTCCAGAGCCTGTGTTCATGTCCAGGCGGGAGGCAACCAATTTTAACAACAATCCAGTCTTAAGATGATGATCTGGCTCCAGGCCAAGTCTTTGTACTAAGCTCCTTGACATCCTGTTTAGAAAAGCATTATTAAAATCTAATTGCTTCATGCATATATTGCAGTTTTAATTATAACAGAAGCAGAAGAGAGATGTAAGCAGTAATCAATCTCTCTGATGCTAATACACATCTGAAGAAGGAACTGGCCACGGGAAAAGCCAATCCAGCATCATCTGTGGAAAGGAGAGGGAGATAGTCCTAGTGACTGTCCACGCTGCCAACAGCACAGCCTCAGTGTGGCCAGGGGTGGCCTCCCTAAAGCACTCTTTGCTTTGAAACACCAACCAGGACACTCACCTGAATTAATTTTACATGTTCCTTGCTGTGTCTCTCTTGTACCAAAATGTAATTACTTCGGAGCCACAGACCAGTTAAACCCATCTGCTCAGCTGGCTGCTGAAACTAATGGATCTTCTTTGCAACAGAGTAGTGCAAATAGAGGCACGTTGGGAAGAAAAGGATGTAGAAGTCATTAAGGTCCTTAAGGTAAGGACTTTTGGGGGTAACCTCTCCATTTTCCAGCAAGTCCCATGAACACTAAAGATGGAACAAGGTTAATCAGCCACTGACAGCTTCAGCAAGATAGCTGGCAGAACAAGCTACCTGACAATTAATAGGTTTCAGGACTAAAGGGAACCTATTGGCAGCGGTTAACTGGGGTTGATGTGCATCCTCAACCCTGTGTGGATAGATTCACTGCTGAACAATTCTTCACCAAAAGGGGTGTCAAGCACTGGACAGTCTGCCCAGGGAAGTTGTGGTGTCACAGTCCCTGGAGGTATTTAAAAGACATGTAGATGTGGCACTTGGGGACACGGTTTAGTGATGGGCTTGGCAGTGCTGGGTTAATGGTTGGACTGGATGGTCTTAAAGGTCTTTTCCAGCCTAAACAGTTCTGTGATTCTGTGATTAAGAGAAGAACAGTGACACAAAGACTGTCACCTTAGTGAAGCTGAAAACCTCAACACACCAGCAAACATGACCTCATACTTGCCCCCGCTCATTGTGTTGCTGGAGCTGGAACTGAGGGTCGTGGCTGGGGCAATGCTGCCAGGCAAACAGCCAGCATTCCTCCTGGGGGCCCTTGGAGAAGGAATCACTTTGGGGGAGATCGCAGAGACCTTGCTACATCTGGATACCAGTTCTGGCTTCAGATTTCCTCAGTATAGTCAATTCACCATCTCAGGAGCGCGACTTCTTCCCAGACTCTTCTGTTTTCATCCTGATTCAACCCCAAGCACCAATTCTCCTGGTATCACCCTGGTGTGAGGAAACCCCTGAAATGCAAATGTGTTGTCGGGTCTGGGTAGAAACTACAAAAGACTGAACAGGAACCTGGCGATGTTTTGAGAGTGCTCAAGGTGATAACCAGAATTGTACCTCTCCACTAGTATAAAGGAAACACCTAAACTGACCCAGAGGAGTGGTGAGAACAACTGCTTTGTACAAAAATCCTGCTTCACCTCCCTGTATCCCACTGCTTCTCCCACAAAACAGTTCACCACGTAGATCCTGCACGTAAAGTGCTTGGAGATGCAGATACCACAAATGTCAAGGCACAGAGGTTTCTCTGGGCCCTTCACTGATCCTGTTCTTCCCCCTCACTGCAGGAGAAAGGTCAGCATCATTTGAGAGCAGGGTGAGACACAGCCCAGCAGGGGATGAGCCCATCACATGCCACAACACCCAGTATTGTGTGAGTGCCTTGGCATCAAGAACAATCCTGGAAAGAGATGTTTTCACAGCAGGCAACCAAGCAGGAAACAAAAGAAAGACAGAAAGGGGGCACTTGTGCTCAGAAAATTAAATCCAAATTTAATTACAGTAATTATACTTTCATTAACACCCTATTTGCCATAAAGATGCATAAAATCCCTAAGTGAGAGCTGCAATTGTTCCGAAGGTGAGAGGAAGGTAACTGAAGAAAGAGTGCCACCTTCTCCCTAGCCTGTAAAATCCTTAAGAAACCTGGGTCATTGTGAATGGTTATTCCTTGTAATTTAACTTCCCCAGCAACCATCTGTAAATGAGCCAGAAATCCATCGAGAGCAGCAGAGAACTTGTAAGAGAGTTGATTTATTCCAATAATCCCTGATTTAACCACAAACAGAGCCAGTCTTTCCTATATGATGATCTGGAGCTTGTGGTGTACACAACATGAGACAAATTCTCACATCACTCCCAGCTGAAATCACACCATGTTGTAGGCATGGGATCACTGACTAGGTTGGGCTCATTAACATAATTCTGAATCCTTGGACCACAGAAACTTAGCTCAGTCCCTGAACCTAGAGCAGAATCAAGCACAGCAGAGACCAGCCCTGCCAGATGTTTTTGGTGCTTTGGAAAGGTCTTCACTGAATTTGATTCCTTGATTTCAGTCCGTCTCCTCAATGGTTTAAGGTCATGTGGAGATCTGACACAAAACTTGTCAGAGCCCTTGTGACTGCCATACCACCAGCTCCTCTCAAGACTTTATAAGCAGCCTCTGCTAGACCAGCCAACGAATGAATACAAAACTTGAAAGGCCAGTGAGGACACCAACCTACCCTCTCAAATAAACATGGACAATGTTTTGAGATGTCATCCCAGCTATTCCACTGATAACTGCCCTTTGGGGGTGATTTTTAAGTTTGTTACACCTCCCACTCCTGGCATAACCTCTGCAATCTCCTGGCTTAGCTCAGACATGCACTTGTCATGTGTCTTGGCATTAAAAGACAGGTGCAGAACCACAGGAGAAAGTTGCCTCAGGAGGGACCTCGCCCTACCAAGGGTGAGAACCAAACTCAGCCCCTGTGTAATGCAATGGCATAAGAGCAGCTGTCAGCCTAGTAAGCAGCCCAACTGTTTGATATTTCCTGCCATACAACAGATAGAGCTTCAGCAGAATTTCTCCAGAAGGCTGCAACACAGGCAGGTGGTTCCAAGCCAGAAGGTGCTAATTAAGAAACACTAGGTGAGTGTTAATGAAAGAAGCTGTGAGAGGTGGGAGGAAGCACAGAGGGTGAAGCCCTCTCACCTCCTGTCCTCAGTCCTATGTGCCACATCCTTAGTCACCGGAAAAAAGGAAAGGAGCTTTCTAGGGAGCAAAGAAACAAGATGAGATAGATGATGGCTCAGTGCTTCTATTCTCTGCCCTGGTGATGAAAAACAGGCTGTAAATGGTCTCCTAATGAATAGGAGAGATCCAGTTTTACCTACAGAACGGGAGATAGAAAGTAGTTTAAGGGCTGAACTGAGATATTGATAAACCAGGCTGAGTCCAGCAGAAACTACAAAGATTGTTGACAGCTGGAGGATTTGCACTAAGTAGACACCAAGGGTGCTGGGTTTGTTCAATCTATAGAAGCGATGGCTTTGGGTGACCTAACAAACACCTGCCAGTACCCAAGAGGAGGATATTAAGAAGACAGGGATGGACTCTTTACAGGAGTGCACAGCAGGAGAATGAGTCACAACAGACGTAAACGGAAAGAGGGAGGATTCAACATGACGCAAGAAAGTTTTTCTCCGTAGTGACAGTTACTCATTGGAACAAGACTCCACAGTGGCTGTTGGATCTCCAGCCTTGGAGGTTTTCAAGAGAAGCCTAAGCCCTGAGCAACTTTGTCTGATCTTAATCACCTGCTTTAAGCTGGAGGTTGGACTAGAGATATCCCAACATCACCTCCAGCCTGAACATGCCTGTGGCTCTGCAATCGCAGGATGTTCTTCATCACCAAGTGTAAACTGAGAGAGTAGAGTTGCAGCTCTACCCTAATCTGTTGTTATGCTCTTATTGCAGACAGAATTTCTAAGCAAATGTTCTCTTAACCATATATTGCTCATAATGTCAGGACCAGGGCAGAGCAACCCAGCCTTCAACACAGCAATTCCCAACCCCTGGAGAACACTGGCACTCCAGTGAACCAGATCCCCAGCAATCTCCTCCCAGGGTATCTAAAGGCTGAAGAAGCTGCACAGACCAGTTTCAGTGTTGGTACTAGAGGGGTAAAGAGAGAAAGAAGGTCCCTCAGTGAAAAATGACAACCAGTAGGCTCTGGAGAAAACCCATGAGGAGTGGAAGTCTGAGGCAGATGGTGATAGGACAAAGAAGGGAGCTGGACTAAGAGTCTGTGAGAGCTGGCACCACAGGGATCAGAAGGTGGGGATTATTTCCCCATGCTTACCAATAAGTGGAAAAGCTGACATAAGAAGGGAGCTTATATGATCCCAGGCATGTGGGACAAGTACATGTTTTTCCCACTAGGCTTATTCCAGTGGCAGACAGGGGATAACATTGATTTAACGTCAATAAAATCTCACTGTTACTGCAACACCTTGTTGTTTCTGAGTGCTTACAGTTTGATTGTTTAACACACAAGCTAAAAAAAAAAATAATAAAATCCTTAATCAAGAGAACTGAGGAGTTCGAGTCTGTAAATCTCTACATATGCAGCTATGTGGCCTGTGCCAAAATGTGATTCCCTCTTTACAGAGCTGTGAATCTCTCTCAGTAATGCTGCCTGTCAATTCCCTTACCATTTCAATAAGGTCAACCGTGGAAGTAGATTTAATAGATTTTAAAGCCCAGAAATAACCATAATGACTCACACAGCTTCAGTCAGTAACCTCATCACACCAATGACTCTTCCTGGAGCTAAAACACACCTTTCACTAAAAGACAAGGTGTCTTAACCTGAAGGAGTTTGAGGGATGTAGACAAGCTAGTGCCATGCTAAGTATCTGTGCTCAAGTCCCTGTTTCAGTTTGGTCATCTGCCAAATCCCATTATATCTCTTATGCTAATTTTAAAGAGCCTTCTACCACTCTGAATCCTTTCCCATGTAAGTACTTTAGGCTAAAATCAACTTTTATTTTGTTAAAATGTCTATGATATATTTATATATTAAGTAGAATTGTATTATATACTGTATAATATACATACACATATTATATAACATACTATATATGTATAAAACTATAGACTATAATGCTATTAGATAGATAATCACATTTAATTTACTTGTGAGGTCCTAAAAAATGCCCTTGAAGTTATGTTTCCCAGATCTTAGGACAACCCTCTTTCTCTTTCCAGACTTAGTTTCCATTTTTAATTTATTTTCAATCAATCAATCAATCAATCAGTCAGTCAGTCAGTCACCTCCACTGCAATGCCAACCCTGGATGTGTGCACTGCAGCTGGTGATGGATTTGCTAATGCTGCTCCCTAACAGGGCTCTGATTTCACTCCTGCTCTGAGTCACCCCAGTGAGGCAGCCACTGTTTGACTTGGTGTTCCAGTGTCATGCTGCGAGTTCGTGCTTTCCTTTACAACTTTCAAGCCTCTTCAGCACCTCCCAGTTCCAGGATCCAGCCCTGGAGCTGGAGTGGTGGTTTGTGTGGGATTTATACCCACCCTGTGCCACCTTGTTTCTGGCTGTGCTCTGATGGGCATCTAAAACAACACTGTGGTACTGAGCCATCTGGGTTGGCCCCTGAGACCATCTTGCTGGCAGTGGTATCTACTTGGCAGCACCACTCACACCTGACACTGACAGCACCATCAGCAGGAGCTGGGTCACAAAAATACCTTGCAGAACCTCACCAGACTCATCTCTGTCAGGAGAGATCCCATCTGAGTCACCTTTAAAGGTCTGCTGGTCCCAGCTCCTTTTAACTGAATCCATACAGGTGTTTTGTAGTGCTTCTTCTTTTTCCAGAGAAAGTCCGTGTTGAACCATTTATTCAGGCTATAAATAGTACCTTTCAAAAGGTTTATCGCAGACCTGAGTCAAACAGCAATTGTCAAGTAAGGCTGAAAGCCCACGGAGTACTGAAAGCATAGAGAGCATGGCAGTGTTTAAGATAGACAAGGAATTCTTTCTGAAGCTGGGTACTCAGGTCAATTGCAATGTGTAAGTTTCCTCCAAGTTCTTCAACCACATCACATAATGTGTGGCATTTCTGGAGTGTCTTTCAGCCCAATCCACCCAAACTTTTTAAAAACTTGAGGCTTACTCACTAAGGGAGAAGCAGAGACAAAGTGCAGTCAGTGGTTTCACTGCAGCCTGCAGAAAGCCAAAGGCAGTGTGAAGCACAGGGACACAGGCTGTACCTCTCCAGTGGCTATCCCCACCAGTGACTTCAAGCCAGGTAAGGGACAGGGATAGAGGGGAGTGGAGACACCAGTTGCCTTGTCTTGGGAAACCCTGCCCAGACTGTGACCACAATTAAAGTATTTCAGAGCCTGGAAATCTCTCTGCCAAACCTCTCTCTTTCTTCCTTTGCAGGTGGGCAGTGGCGGTGTCCCATTTTCTTGCTGCTTTTCTAAGCTCAGATTAACCTTGACTAGAAATGAAGGTCTGAACTGATTGTAGAAGACCCTGCCTACCACATAAGCCTCTGAAAAATCATGCCTGGCAGCACATCCCTGGCTATGAGCACGGTAAAAGCACTCTGAAGAATGAAGTTTCCCCACATAGGTAATCGACTTGGAGTTTTCCCTGCCACCACAGAAGGGACGTCAGATCACTCCACAAGACTTTGTGCCCTACAGACACCCCAGGACTTCCATCCTCAGGCACTGAACTTCAGGGTTGAGCTATCTGAGGCTTTCCTCACTGCAGGACCTGCACCCCTCTCCTTTGCTGGTGCTTTAGGCTGGGAAACCCTGTGAGGCTGGGCTGAGTGAGACAGCACCTCCATGGCCCTGTCTTTGGCCTCATGGTAGCAGATAAGCAGAGGATTCTCAGGCTGGGCTTCCCTTCCACTCATGCAGTCCAAGTTTCCCAGCCACCACGTTGAGGGAGCCCTGTGGGCTGCAGCATTTTTACAGCACAGCTTTTTGTCTTGAACAAATGATTGTAATTGAAACCCAATCCATCAGCCTTTTGTTCAGCTCTATTTCAAACTCAAACCATGAGGCAAAGCCTTGAATGCTTTTCTTTTTTTTTTTTTTAATTGACATGAAATACACTAAATTATTAATTCCCTGCACTCCTGCTGGATGTCCTTTGGTTGCCTGGGCCAGACAAAATGAGAGCCTTTGAGTTAATTTTCCTGGCTTAGCAGGTTTCTTTATTGCAAATCAAAGCAGGAGGTCTAATCCTGGAGAAGGTTGAGTACCCTCCAGTCTCACAGCTGCATTTGCAAAGTAGTTTCTGGCCATTCTGGTTTTGGTGTCTGACTTCCGATAGCAAGTCTACATAATCACCAAGAAGTCAGAGGAGGCAAACAAGAAAGAAGAGACTGAGCAGTGCCCACGTTCATATTCCCTCTGTGCTCCTGGGAAGGAACCTTTCCCTTTTCCTGCAATCCCAGATCCTCAGGATATCACAG
>VXBX01005511.1:32048-87206 GCA_013400415.1 Scytalopus superciliaris
CTCAGGATATCACAGCTGACACCGGCAACCAAGTGGGGAGATTTCTGCTCTGGCTGATCAGGGCACGGGTTAGTGTGTACCCAGACAGCACAGGCTGGCAGGGAGAGGCAATGCCTTTTATTATCACAAATAATATATATCTGGAGAATAAAATACAAGCTTTAGGGCACATGCACTTTTCTTGTCTTCCCAGGTATATTTGTTTGCCTAATAAAGCATGTTTTCTGTGCCCACACACTGACTTGATCATGATGTTTGAGATCACCCTGACCACAAGAGCCCCAGCCCCCCAGCTGTTACCACATTGGTCAGCCTACCATGCGTAATCCAAAGCAGTTTCTTGGGGAATCTCAGAGTATGACAGGGATCATAAAGCTGAAAAAATATAAAGGCAGTGACTATCCAAAAAAGAAGAGAATCACGGACCCTTCAGTTTAACCTCACTTTTCAGAAGATGGGTAGAACAAGTCAACAAGCTGTAACGTTACTAATATGCATCATAACTAACATGCATTTGCACCAAAGAAGTCATACTGCACCAATAATCTGATTTCTTTTTGCCACACTATGATAAACCTTGTGGACAGGCAATACACAGAAGCCATTAACCTCGACCACAGGAAGACTTTGAGTCCCTTGATAGTCTGACCCTGAATTGAGACAATAGATCTACACAAGGTGGTAGAAACTGGTAAGACCCAGTCAGTAGCTGTACCTAAAGCTGTCAGCACCGAGCTGTGTGCAACTCCCA
Source organism: Scytalopus superciliaris (assembly GCA_013400415.1). Lineage (NCBI taxonomy): Eukaryota > Metazoa > Chordata > Aves > Passeriformes > Rhinocryptidae > Scytalopus > Scytalopus superciliaris. The sequence goes on from VXBX01005511.1 coordinate 32,800, forward strand.
TGGCTCCACGGTCTGGAGGGGATCTGGTCAGAGCTTCTCTTAGAGCTTGGACACTGGGACAGACGGGAAGGCTGCAGGTGTCCCGGAAAGCAGGAATGGAATTGGAAATTACTTTGTTGGACTAGAAATGCGGCCTGGAAAACCTCTATGTGACTTACAAAGGACAAATGCAAGATATTGCAAGTGAGCAGGGACAATTCCCTGCACAAATACAGGCTTGTCAGGAGGGAGTGTTCTGCTGTTAGGGCTGTACTTAGAGGGATAATGACCTGGATGGTACCCAGAACTCCCACGGAGCTGTGAAACAGTGAGCTCTGCCACTGCAGAGCCATGGAAGCATCATGGCCAGGCATGTGAAAGGATCCTGTTACGCTGGGGAGGGCAGTGGGAGAGCTGCTCCCACAGGACATAGTGCAGCAAGGGCACAGCTCATGGGATGCAGTCTGGGACATAACAAGAAGGAGATTTCAGCCCAACAGGTGGGAGGTGGGAAACACAACAGTGCCCAAGCAGAACAGGTCTCTGCACTGATCAGGACCCTGTGAGGGGTGAGGAGCTCAGACACACTCCAGATTGAGAATAGTAGGATCACAGGCAGCCCCTGGTGAGATATGGGAGCAGAAGAGCTCAGGGGGATGTTTGCTCTAAGACGGCCTCACACAGTTGGTGTCTGGCATCCCATCTCACAGAATCAGTCAGTGAACTGGAGCATAACAGTTTTGCTCCAGGAGCACCTTGGAGCTGCTTTGATTGCAGCCATCACTGCATCTCCCGTAGCCAGTGGGACTGTAAGGCAGCCCCTCTTCTCCTCTGCTTCACAGGGTTCTTCCTTTTCTCCACAGGATAAAAATAATCCTCTTGCGTCAGTTCCATCACTGTGAGCAGCAAGACATTTTATTCATGGGCGATTCCTTCTCTTCTCTCATTTAAACAATTCTCCATTCAGGCCATCAAATTAATTTGAGCAAGGGACATGTATTCGGCCTGCCTGCAGGCACAGGTGTCTCCCTTTCTTTTTCTTTTGGAGAAGGCTGATGGATGGTAAGAGCCAGGGAGAGGCCTGGGAAGGGCTGGGAGCAGCGCAATGGTTTCGATCAGGACATGCAGGGGCATGGAGGTCTGCAGATAAACACAACCAGTGTCAGGAAACACGCAGGTGAAGTCTGAAAGTGAAGGGCTTTTTATAGCAATGCGTTTGGGATGTGTTTTGCAATGGCACAGACACGATCAGGGAGCTGCCCTCTGTGTCTCCCCAGGCAGCCTCAGCTCTTTCCAGCCCAGGCCGGCTGTTTGGGGAAGGCTGTGTCAGGCTCTGGCAGTGGCTCAGGAGCAGTTGCAGGCATGTGCCAGATATCAAGCTGTTCCTCTGGCCCTGATAGCTGCATTTCTTCCTATTCCATGTCATGACAAATTTCCTGCCTTTGTCAGTGCAGCAAATACCACCAGGCTTTGTAACGAGGGACATTGCCCCAGAATGCCCAGTCAATGCCAAGACAAAGTACGTAATATCACTAGCAAAGAAAATCTGTAGAGCTCAAAAACAAGTAAAACCCCACCCTCTCTAAACTCTGGAGCATTCCTGGGTTCAGCACGACAGGCATGGGACTTGCAAATGAAGACCAGTGTTCTGTACTCCATCCTTGCTGAGTCCTCAGGTGCTCAGGACACTGCACAGCCATGAGCTGGTGAGAATTAGTTCCATTTTTCCACCTTAATTGCATGACCAGCAAAATGGAGGCCAAACCAGCTTCTGTGGAGGTGCAGAGCTAACAGGGAGCTGCTCATGTGTGTTCCAGGATGTTTTGTGCTTTTCTGGCCAGGACAGCCATGGGGTTCATGCTCCTCCCTGACGGTGCCGTGATCCAGCTCCTCATCCATTCCCTCATACCACTGCCACATCTTCCCTCTGCTTCACACCAGTACCTGGACTCACATCTTCCCTTCCTCACTTTTCTGTCTGCCAGAATGGACAGCACAGGGTCAAGATAGGATTACTGGGCTGGAGTGGTAACAGAGTGCAAATCATTGCTGTGTCTGCTGGTTGTGGGTGAGCACATTTTGGTGCCCCACTCCACTTTCTAATATTCACCAGATCTCCAGTGACTTGGCTGGTCCAGCTGGAAATCTTGGGCTTGAAAGTCTGTGACATCCAAATATCAGGCAGGAGGCAGGAGAGCCTGCCAGGAGCTGGGCCCTGGTGGGACAGAGCTGTCCATCAGTGCACTCCAGCTCCTCTCCTGAGGTATGACAGTATTGGATGTGTCCCAAAACCACTCAGCAGAAGCACAGAGAAGAGGCTGTAGGAGAGCAGATCCATGGAGTCCATGGACAACTCTCACTTGGCTGCTGTGACTCCCAGGGACTGGGTGTCCTCATCCCACTTAACATGGAGAGAAGCTGCATCTCACTCAAGCAGATGCAGAGGCCAGGATCACTGCTGGGTCTCTCAGGTCTAGCCACTGATTTGTACCTTGTCCTCATGATGAGCCATCATCTTGTCCTTCAAACACACCCTGTGGCTCAGGCATTGAGCTAACAAGCTTTCCTCCTCCACACTCTTGTGCAGACTCAAGGCACAGGAATAGCTGCACTACTGAGAGCTGCTTGGGGCTCTCTGGCTAAAAAACAGCTCACCCTCAGATGACCTGAAGGATAAGCACCCACATTACCTCCTTCAGCAGGCTGCTCTAATCAGTTCTGGCAGGGGGCTGAGCATCGAGCTGTCTCTGCAGGCTGGCAGACCTGCAGTCACACTCAGCCATTGCTGAGGCAATGAGAGTCTTCCAAAAAGCCTCCACTGCTGGCTCTGCCAAAGGCATGCTTTGAAAATATCTTGTCCCCCTGGGGTTCACTCTGCCTTTGTGCTGGGGCTGTTATTCAGGCAAAGAACTGGTGATTTCTTGGGATCCCCCAATAGCCTGGAAGGGATTTTAGTCACCTGCATAGAAATGAACGCACAGAGGACAGATAACACAAGAAAGAGGGAGGACAGGTGAGCCAAACACCCCACAAGGCTGCGCAGTGTCTCTCTCTGCCACAACATTGTTCTGTGTCCCCTTCTCAGCTGCCATGGCTAGTTGCCAAGGCACTGGAGAGAGCTGAGGCTCTGGCTCAAAGAGAAGCTGTGCAAGCTGAACAGGCATATTCAGGCAATCGAAGATCTAACCAAATGCAAGTCCTTTGAAATGTAAGGCAAGGCTCCTTCTCATGCATTAGGCATTTCCCAGGACAGGCAGCAATGGGCTTTTTGGGCTGCAGAGGAACAAAGTCCAGACTGCTGGGACTTGGGGAGCTCTAGGATGGCAGACACCAAAGTACAGACACAATCTATGTGCAAAGAAGAGGATGTAAAGTCTGCAGAAAAACAGTAGCACCTTAACAGCACCAGCAGGGAGAAATACAAGGGAAGGTGTAAATAAGGCACCACTAGAAACCAAGTTCAGATTTCAGTTACTGAGAACAGCAAACCCAATGGACACAAATCAGATTTAAATCCAGAAAGTCTTGACTACTACTGAACACAAAACCAAACCCCCATAGCATTTCTGTCCAAACTGCTAGTATTTCAAAATGGAGCAGTCTTGCATCACTTCCAAGCACAGGCAACCTTTTCATTACAAAGATGCTCAAAGACAAAACTAGAAAGTCAAAGCCAGTCCTATTGACTTTGTCAGTATCCCCCTGACAGCACACAGCACCTCACAGAATGAGACTTGCACTTTAGAAATTATTCATAAGAACTATGGAATTTTTGTAAAATGGGACCCTTTCTTGCTTCAGTTGCCAGTGTTTCCATTTAAGATACTAAACACATTTCACTCTGACCACTGGGAATTGACTTCAGCTTAAAATAACTTGCAAATATGCTGATGTTGCCCCTCCAACGACTGCCAAACACAGCAGCCACAGAAAGTGACATTACACAACAAAAACAAGGTTGAAGACATGTGTCCAGGAACAGTAAAAAGAAGAAAACCTCCAGTTCTTGACCTTGGGGTTCAACAGTGCTTCTCTTGCATAGAGCTCTCTTCTCTCTTCACTTAATTGGATGCAACTCAGAAATTATTTCTCATTTATGAAGAAAATAGACCTATTGGGAAGATTCAAGTCCTTTAGATCTACTTGTTTGGGTTAGCGCTAAACAGTGTGGGTATCTAAGGTTGCCACATCTCTGGGATCCAGAACTCTTCGTAACTGTGCTGTGGTACCCCTGGACATCTGGATTTGTGCCGTAGAGCCACTCACCTGTGCACAGTGACTATGTCCAGGTAAATACCCAAAGGCTTCAGTTTTGCCCAAGAAGGACTGTAGCCTGCTGGCACATGGACCATCTAATTTCCCCAGTAATAGCTTTCCAGGATGAGACAGTCCCTTCATTTTATCCCAGGGTATGTGAGATTGTAAGGAACCTGATGTGGGACAGTGGAAGGAGAAGGGATCCTTGGAGCCTGTGACAGTCTTCCTGCTAAAGGGTTTCCTAGCACAGCAGCAGGGCAGGAAAGTGTGGCAGGCAAGGAGAAGGCAGAAGGGGTATGTGAGCCTGCTTTTGTTAGTATTCCCCTTGGTAGCTGTTGATTTACAGTTATGAGTCACAGATCTGCGTAGCAAAACAGCCACAGGCCACAAGCAATGCTGCTCACATCCTGGCAGGCTGCACAACAGCGGTGTGGCCTCTTGCTGGGACCAGAATGTGCCCACAGCAGAGACTGTCAAAGCAACCACCTCCAGCCCTTCCTGCTCCAAGGCAGGCTCAGAGCCACCTGTCCATACATATCTCCAACCTACTCTTCTTGAAGGCCTCCAGCTCTGGGTTTCCTTCCCCTACCAAGGAGTTAACACCAGTGCACATGTTCCTTACATGGCCTACAAAAGTGACACAGAAAGCTGTGAATGGTCAGAAATAGGGTATCACAAGAACCTGGGTGCACCCCATGGTCTTCAGCCCTTCCTCTCTCTAACAGTACAGAAAGCAGCTACTTGCAACTAGACTAAATAACAAGTGAGGGACTGAAAGGAAATAATAAAGCATTTTCAAATCTCAGAGTAAGATCTCAAGCTGCAGGTTAGTTTTTATGAGTCCCAAGCTCACTTGTGTGTGCCTCCTTAGCCGGAGGCCAAGCTGCCTCTGGAGGAGGCAGTCCTGATGAAGGCAGGGCACAGCAGCACTTGATGCCAAATTCCTCCAGCACTGCTTGTGCTCTGTGCTTCTGGGTCACTGAGCAATGAGCCAGCTCTGAAGAAACTGGAGGAAATCAGCCACTGATTGAGCAGCACAGAAACGACTGAGGGAATCTCAACGAGAGAGGAACATTTGCATGAAAACAGAGGGACCAGGAATTACACCACTAAAAGAGCAAAACCTGAGCCATCTGGAGAGGAGAGACAAATGCTTTTCTCTCAGAATGAGAGCTGTTGAAATGGGAAGTTAAGGGACTGTCAGTGCTAAACTACTCACCAGTCCAGAACTGATGTGAGCTTGGAGAATATATCTAATCTATAGCTTCCTCCCTGAAATACAGTCACATGTGCTCATAGACTACCTAATGGGACAGAATGAGAGAGTTCATGTTCATCTTTTCCAGATGGTTGGTTCACCCCTCATACCTCCCACAGCTACAGGAAAACTCTAAGACCAGAAACAATCTTCTGATCCTTAACTCCAGGTTTCTCCTTGTCACCCTAGGTGATAGCAACACAAGGCTACAAAGCAGTGAAGAAGATATTTCAGCCACTCTCCTATAGTCTCCTTTAAACTTTGCACACTTCCAGCAATCTTCCCAAAATTCCCTTCCCTCTTTCATCTCCTTAAAACCCTAACATCCTCCCACTGTCCATCCCAGTCCCCATATCCTAACTGATTCCTGCCAGACCCTGCCATAGCTATGGTTAAAGAGTCACAGTGCTTCAGGAAGCAAAACTCAATGCCTCTCCCTTGGCTGAGCAGCATTGGGCTGTATCTGGCCAGGGGCAAAATTGCCAATGCTGCAAAGATGCAGGGGGGACACAGGGAGTTCAGAGGTGACACTGGCTGGTGTGATAAGGCACAGAGAGAGGACAGCAGCTTCCCAGCACGTGCACATGGACAGGAAGGCTCAGAGCCACCCCATGTCCCCCACTTGTTCCCACACCACAGGCAGCTCACAGATACACAGCATCAGACCCACAGGTGTGTCCTGCAACTCCTGAACAAGCACAATCCTGGAATGGGTGAGCAGCCATGTTTGCCTTCACACTCCACTCATGCCCAACAAGACCCTGTCAACCAGGATTTACTGCATGGAAAGAAACACAACTGTCCCTGAGGGAGAGAGAAAAAGAGGTGCCTTGCATGTGAAGAAACCAGTAGCAGAAACAGAGACTGAGATAATCATCTTAAATAATCCAAGACAAATACCCAAGACAAGCATCAGGCCAAGAAGCTGTCTGCCTTCCTGGCCATTAGCCTGGGTACTGGCCAAGAAATTTGCCTTAGCCTCAGCAAATTCTGTATTGTAACCTTTATTTTTCTACTTCTACTCTTCTGTGGTCTCCCAACATTTCTAAAAACACAGCACGCATTTTTTTACTATGTTCTTACTTTTAGCATTGACAGGGGTTGTGCCAGGCTATTTTAGCAGTTTATAGAAAACCAAAGCCCATGAGCAGCTACATTCTTTCTGACTGTGATGACAAAATGCTTTAATTTCTTCTAACCCTCGAGTGAAACCCGGAAGGCTCACTAATTAAACAGCTCTGTCCAAAACTGATTCTTCTTACAGCAATGCCTCCCTCGGGTGAACTCAACCACCCAAGGTCATTAAAAATTAGAAATGATACTTTATTAGTTAAACAACTCCTGCCTGACATCCGCTGCAATATTTAAGGATGCTTGGAGTCAAAAAGTGGCTTGGACGACAGCAGAGAGGCTCTTGTTCCTACTGCTGCATCTAAAAACACTGCAAGTATTTCTGTCCCCCACCTCTGAGCACTGAGCAGTAGAAGGACCCCAAACAGTTCCACTGGCCTACTTGCACAGGACAATACCTGTTGCCATGACCTTTCTGCCCAAGCAGGCCTGGATGCTCAGGGAGATGGGTGTTCAGCATGGCCAGTGCAGGACTGTGCTGCTGGTAGTCTGATTGCAGACACACCTTCAATAAGCTCTGCTTTCTGCCCCATGGTTGCTCTTCCCACATGCTTTGGGTTCAGCTGTCTGCCCCGACAAGCTCCCAGGCTCATGGGTAGTGTGTTCCTAGAGGACTCCCAGGACTTCACACAACAAGCAACGGGCACATAAAAACCTCTACCAGGATCACACCTCATGGAAACAAATACAGCTCACTGCTTTGGGGCAAGGGGATGTCTTTGTCCTGCCCCAAAGCCTTCATCTGTGGGACTAGGGAGAGCTCCAGGACACAAATCACCATGGCACAGACACAAGGATGCCTGCTGTGCTTCCTGTCCTGTACACAGGACCTCTGTGCCCTCTGTGTGTCCTTGACACTAGAGCCTGGTAGGTAGCAGAGCCCCATCTCCAGCTTCCTCTCAACAACAAATGCACCTTTTCCCAGGTGCCACTAAATGATTAGCAAGCCAAAACTCACAGGGAGTTTTCAGCATTTTTTGAAGCTTTTACTGTGTCTTGGAGAAAGTCACTTCTGAAAACACCACCTGAGTGCTTTCAAGAAGCTCCCCCTTTGGCATATTTGTTCTGCCAAGTGTTCATAAATGAGGCTGTGCTAATGTCGCTGACAGCAAAACCCAGAGTATTAAATAACACTTCTTAAAGATCCCCAAGTGTTTTGCAAACATGAATTAATTAAGCTGCAGGTCGACCCTGCAAATTATTTAAAGAGCTCTTGAACCCTCCATCCTTACTCAAGGACATGCAGACAGGAACTACCAAGGTCTTATCCTTATCCTCCCTATTTCCACTTATCCGCCACATGACCTTTAACTAACAGGCAAAACAGAATAAATTCAGAATGGCTGAAACCCCAAGCTCAGAAACATTCTGTAAGCCCTATCTCATAAGCCCAGCAATAGTCAAGTAATCTGCAGAACATGGAGCAAACAGCACTGTGTCTGCTTTTAGGGGAAGAATTGGGTTTGGAATGACATATGGCTATTAAGTCCTCTCAAAAAAAGGTCGATTAGTCTGCTCTTCATACCTGTCAGAAGCAGCTGTACCAGCTGTGTGGGAAGGCAAACCTCTGTGATATCAGTGTGAAACAGGCAGGAAGTGGGACCCAGGTAGACCCCTGTTTGCCCTGTCCCTTGGGTACTCTGGATTCTGTCAGACCTCAGCAAAAGGCACCTTTCCATCTCCAAAGGAGCTGACAGAAGCCAGACCTGGCAGCTGAGCTCACAGATGTTAGGGTTGATGTGAAGCCCCAGCCTTCAGAAGCACTGGCTGTGGCTTGTCCATTTGTGTGGGGCAGGTTTCCCCACTGGATTCAGTAGGCATGTATGGTGACCAGAACAGCCTGAGATACCCAGGTACTGAGACAGGCACAGACAGGTTTCTCTATCTGCAAGGAGACAGCTGGGATGCCAGGACTCCTGTGCACAGTTTTGGACCCTCTTCACTTACAAAAATCTCAGGAAGTCCCATGACTGTTAACTCCACCATGGGGACTCCCAGAAAAGAGAGAGAAGTTGAGCCATTTTACAAACAAAAGCTGATTGCACAGGGTAAGGGTTTAAAGAGCACACTGACTTGATCTTTAAAGGAGCCAAGATCAATACTCTGGAAGTACATCTGACTTCCCACAGTGAGACGATACTCTTGCAAACACGGCTGGAAGCTTGGTGCCAAGGACACGAAGACTGGTGCAGGCACAGGAAAGAGGTAGACAGGAGGACACAGTGGATGGCACTGCCTGTTCTGCCAGGCCCTGACTTCCCTCTGTTAAAGCACACTCTTCCATCATTTAATCCAGGCTGGGCCAGATCCACCACTTTGCCACCACACTTCATGTAATCTATTTTAAATTCTCCTATCTTTCCAGATAGTCTTCTCCAGAGACAAGCTGAGTGCAGCCAAGGAACCTGCACACATAACCAGCCATACCTGAACATCCCTCCTTCCTTTCCACATGTACAGGAAACATTCAGTTCAGTGTTAAGTGTCCCTTCAAACTTAACCAGGCCAGCAGAAGACAGATAGTTTAATAACATCAGAGCAGCAGAGTCCATTTCCATCCCATTTATATGTTGCCTGAGATACGGTACCTATTGGTTTAAGGTCAGCAGGAAGTGATTGAGTCACTTGTGAACTAACTGTTTAAATTGTTTTGTCAACAACATAGAATTTGCTTCTCAAAAAGGTCAGCAAAGGGGGTTGACAACAATCATACCTGCACAAAGGGTTGCAGCTGGCCACCAGAAGTGGAAGGAGACATTTGAATCCACACCTGAAGGATGGGATGCTATCCAGAGGGACCTGGACAAGCTGAGGAAGTGGGCCCACGGGAATCTCATGAGGCTTAATAAAACCAAGTGCAAGGTGCTGCACCTGCATCAGGGCAACCTCTATTAACAATCCAGGCATGAACAGAGGGAAAGCAACCCTACCAAGAAGGACTTGGGGTTGTTGGTGAATGAGAGGCTGGACATCACCCAGCCATGTGCCCTCACAGGCCAAAAACCAAACGTGCCCTGGGCTGCATCCAAAGCAGGGTGGGCAGCAGGGGAGGGAGGGGGTTCTGCTTTGGTGAGACCCACCTGCAGAGCCGTGTCCAGCTCTGGGGTCCCCAGGACAGGAAGAACACGGACCCGTTGGATCAAGTCCAGAGGAGGGCACAAAGATGATCAGAGGGATGGAGCACCTCTCCTGTGAGGAAAGGCTGAGAGAATTGGGATTGTTCAGCCTGGAAGGGTGAAAGCACCAAGATAACATAATTGTGGCCTTCCAGTACCTGAAGGGAGCCTGCAAAGAAGACAAAGAGGGACTTCTTCCATGTAGTGACAGGGTAAGGGGGAATGGATTCAAACTGAAAAAGAGTAGGTATAGACAAGATACTATGAAGAAATTCTTTACTGGTGAGGTCCTTGGCACAAGCTACCCAGAGAAGTTGTGGATGCCCCATCCCTTCAAGTGTTCAAGGCCAGTCTGGATTGAGCTCTGGGCAACTCGGTCTGGTGGAAAGTGTCCCTGACCATGAGAGGGTTTTGGAATTACATGATCTTTAAGGTCCTCTTCAATCCAAATCATTCCATAATTCTGATCCCCAGTGCAGTATTGCTGGGTGCTGCTCAGCCCACAGCAGGGGTGTGGAGTAGAACAGCCACTTTCATGTGTGTGTGACCCACCTCTGCTGCTAAGCCCCTGTGAAACCAGAATACATGGGAATCACTGTGCTCAACCACACTAGAAAGGACTCACAAAACAACCAGCAAACTTGTTGAGCCAAACCAATGACAGCCCTGAGAGCTTGGATGGTCTTGGGCTTTGGATGGAAGTAGAAAAGTGCAAAGCGTATGAGACATTCTCCTCCACAGGTTCCACAATCCAGCCCAAAATAAAACTGCCCTGCTGATGTTTTCTGTGCCCTCTAAGGAAGGTTCACATTTCCAGTGGCATCCAGCTGAAGGAACTGTTTAAAAATCACTCTGAAGACTCTGGAGTGACACTAGTGTGATTAGTTCCTGGCCAAAGACCCTGCCTAATACAGGGGATTAGTAGAGTATATAAAACATTTGGGAGTATATAAATAAAAGATGATCATCTTGAGAGATTGCTTTCTTGGATCAGTTCTAAAAAGCCTGAAAACGAAAGACTCCACTTAACACAAGACGCCTGGATAGGAGAATTGCAAGGGCTCAGAAAGGACACTGCATTTACAGCAATTCAACTCATAGCTGGAAGAAGACCAGAAAAAAATTCCAGTAATGGATCTGTGTTAGAGAGATCGTCATCCTTCACGACTAGCCCTCACTGCTGGGTAGGAAAAGAGACTTTCCCAACTCCCAGAGGCACAAGTATCTCATCGTTGTCACTTGAGACAAGGACCCCAAGTCTCCTCATGTATTAAAGAACACTGCTTGCTCATTTACAGGACATTTGACAGGATGGGCAGGGGACAGGCCCCAGTGCAGTAGCACAAGAAGACAGGCAGCATGGGTTTTGTGAGAGGACTTGGGAAAGAGTTGAGAGCTCCTTTACTTAGTTTCAAGGAGTTTTGCAAGTAAAACCCAAAGCTCAGAAAATATGTGAGCTTTGGGAAACAAACGAACCTCTGCAGAGCTTCTGGACCCAGAGCTTATCTGAATCACGGTAAGAAAGTGCCCACAGACAGCAAACCCCCTTCCCACCAGTACCCACTCCTGCCCGGGAGCAAACAGAGCCTTCTTACACACAGAGGAACAGAGACATGAATTTAACATCCCAGACATCCTACCCAGAAGGTTCAATGTAATTGTAAGCACCTGGCTAAAGACAGCAGCTTTGCCAACACCATTGCATGGAAGGATAGGGGACAGTGACAAGGCATGAAGAGACCTGCTGTGGTTTGGTACCTCCATTAGGGGAATGCAGCTTATCCTTACCTTGGGCATCTTGCGCAGATTGGGAGAGAGCTTCAAGGAGGTGATGAGGCCTCGTTCATCCCCAACAATGATAATAGGGTAGACAGGGTTAAACTGGATGTGGGTTGTTTTATTTTTCTTCCTGGTCACCACTAGCTGGGTGCAGAGAGGTTCATACTTATTAATGTTCAGATCAAACACATGGGCCTGGAGGAAAAAAAAGGACAAAGAACACAAATGGGATTAATTAGGCAAGAACAGCCCTCAGTGGCAGGGTGCTGGCTGGAGATATCAGAGAGAAAATTCCCATGGAGAAAGCATCCCAGCCTCAGCACACAACTACCATCTGTTGTCAGGGTCATCGTCCTCTTTTAAGTAACCAGTGTGCAGAAGCCACTTGTACTTCTTGTGAGGGACGCCCCTTCCTGTAGGGTCTCTCATGGGGTAAGGATGGTGTCTCTGCTGTGGGTGCAACCCTTGGCAAGACTCCAGCTGATCCAGGCTGCAGAAGGCTCAGAGTCAGCATTGCTAAAGCCACAGTTCTCCATCTCCCCTCTCAGTGCAAGTAATGAGACAAACAGGTGTTAAATCAGAGTTTAACACAGACTGACACCCAAAACGGGGAACGCTGTCAGAAGTTCTGATTACTGCTTATTACAGAGCTTTCTAACATCTCCATCTTAATAATAACAATGAGGACTGAAACTATTAAGTACTAGGGAAGTGATGGGAACAGGGGCAGTGTGATTAAGGGGTGATGCACTAAAGCCAGGGAAGCAGAGGACAGCGTGGTGCTGACAGCCCAATCCAGCTGCTTCAGACACTACGCCTGCACACGTGTCCTTCTCCCACAGCATCAAGGGAAATGCCAGGTAAAGATTAGCCCAATGGGAAAGGTGAGGATGGAGGGAGACAGACCTGCGGACCCACCCAGGCAGGATTCCCACTGGCGTGGACCTCAGATGTCTGGCACTGATACAGCAGTGACACAGACCTGCCACACCACCAGCTGCACGATAATGTGCATTTCATTATGACTCCAGAGAAAGCAGTGGCAGTTACTCGAGAGAATGTATTAACTTAACATTATCTCCCAATAATTGCAATTAGCTCCCATTATTGATACAGACTGCAAAGGCTAATAAAACATGATGTCCCTCTCTTCCCCAGTGCTGAGGCGAGCAGTCTGCAGCATGCTAGACTCCCAGCTGGTGTCCACTGTGAAGACTTTCAGCCTTACATTTCCCTTCCATTTTCTGTCTTCAGAAAAACTAAGGCAGGGAATATTTTATACTAACAAGTACAATGGGAATACAGGGGAAATTAGGATTGAACTATCTGTACACCTCCTGACAGCTGTGTTTTGTTTACTAGCTCTTAAGAGACAGAGGAAACATAATTTCAACAGTATGCGGTGCTCACAATTCGAATCTAGGAATTATCTGAAATTGGACATTGGTACCCTATAAAAGCTTATTCTGAAGAGCATGGAGGGCTTTGTATCAAATCAGTACATCTACCTTCCCATGACACACCACTGAGCTGGAGAATTTTATCTGAATGCATGTGTAGCAAAGCGCTGGGCCATGTGCAAGCAAAAGTTTTGTGAGCTGCTATGTGTTCACAGGACTAAAAGCCCTATGCCAGTAGCAATTTGTGATGTCCTTTGTCTGTGTGGGAGAACAAACAAAGGTTTTACCAATGCAAAAGGCAAGAAGAGGAAGACTCCTTCCAGACTGAAGCGAAATAAGACTTTTCCAGATGGCAAAGCACTTGAAAATGAACAGGTTTCTCAGACATACTTTGAAAAAAATCCATGACAGTACAATTCAAGAAGACAATCAGCCACAGATGAAGATCTGCAGTTTGGAGAGCCCTTCACCAGTCAACAGAAGCACAGGTGAAAGCATGGCAGTATTTTTATCTGCTCAAAACATCAGATGCCTGCACTAAACACTGAATCTTGACCTGACACTTGCGGTCTCACAGTCCACCAAAAGTAATTCCAATTTCCTGCCACTAGACATAAATAAAGGTGGCTGTCCTTGCTTGTACTTTACACTTGCTGTCTTACCTATTATCTCTGAAACAGAACAAGCACTCTTTCAAACCTACCAGTCTCCCATGAGCCATACTCACTAAAGATCTAATTTCTTGCCTTCACAGAGTCTTCTATTCATTTAGTAACCTAAGAGCCTGAGAAATGCTCTCTGCTTGAGCAGCATCATTTAATCTAGCCAAAAAAAAGCAACAGGGAATTAGTGGCCAGGTTTCTTTTCAGCAGGCAGGTCTGCACTGTTCTCTGTAAGGCTGTCAGTGTATCCCACCTGCACATCCTGCCCAGCCCCAGCGCTGGAGAAAGACAGCATGTCCAAAGGCTTGGTGCTGGAGTGCTCAGCAATTTAAATTACTGTGGGTGAGGCTGTTTTTCAAAAATGTCACGGACAGCCCAGACAAGCACAATGCCTGGGACGAAAACTCCAAACCATCAGCAATGTGGAGAAGGTCAAAAGCAAACAAGTTTATGAATGTTCCTACTATAAAGCTCCTCTTTTATGAGCTTCTAAACAAATGGGCTTGTTTTCCTTTGCCAAGGGAATCATGGAAAAGAACAAACTATTTCAGTACTTCGGCTGGAAACATCAGCCTCATATCAGCTGTCAGACACAGCAGATGGAGGGGTGGGCCACAGGCACTAGGAAGGACTTCAGAGGCTTTGATTTAAAAGCTTACAGCTACTCTCAGGAGAGAGGGGAAAAAGGATCAGACCAACACTGCTTTTGGTGCTTTGGGAGTACCTTAAGAGGGGCACAACACTTGAGGCAGGTTAACAGTGCAGCAAAGCAGCAGAGCCACATGTGACCAGCACCATCTGCAGAGGTGCCTTGGGCTTTGGGCAGGGCTTTCTGCCCAAAGAATGAGGGATTGAAAACCTTGAGTCTCCTTGGGACTCCTACTCCCATGAGCTGCCCTGCTGGCTCAGGTCCTAGAATTAAGGATTATGAAGCAGGATAAAGCTGGACCCCAGAGACTCACCAACAATACTTTTTCTCCACCCCACTGCTACAGTGGCTCCTGTCCCTCCAGGGTATAGATCACTGCTTGCATGCTGAGATAGCCTCTCAGGTCTTGCAAGATGACCCCTCTCAGAGTATAAGACCCAGAGAAAAGCAACCATGGCCCACAGAAAAGTCACCCAACTCCACATGTGACTCAAGCATCAGATTCGTGGGGAGCAGGATGACCAGAACCACAGCCACGCCCAAACCTTCTTCATGGAGCGCAGGTTCAACAGCTGGCACTCATCCAGCAGCATCCACATGAGAGCTGATACTCAGACACTGTCAGGCAGCAAAAGCAAATGGGCATATTTTCAGGGGTTGTTATTGATATCAGTATCCTTTCAGAGCTTACAAACCAGTGAGGGTCCCCCTGTGAACAGCTCCCCCTTTCCTGCCACCTCTGCATGATATTCTTCATGCCGCCTGCAGGTGCTGAGACCTGGGGCCATCTCATTTGTTCACCCACACTCATCCAGGAACAATATAGAAACTACAGAGTGAGGTTTCAAACCTCTGACTTTCAGCCCTCAAAAACTGCTTCCATTCTGGTGTGTGTCAGCAGAGAAGTGAACAGAAGCCTCCTTACAATAAACTTGCTTCCATCAGATACTTTCTTCAGATCCCATAGAAGCAAGTCAGGAACCTGCAGGGTCTGGAGTCCTGCTGCTTGCAGACACCTTCTAGTTCTGCTAATAAGCTAAAAATACAATGAGTAAGGGCATCTCAATTCTTTTTTTACAGAGTCCTTAGGAACAACATGTGGTCACTTGCTTAAAGGAATATAAATCAGATTTCAAGGACAAGAAACCTGGAAAGAGGCACAGATTGAGAGGCAAAAGAAATCTCAGAATGCCTGAAATAGGAAAGTGCAAGAACTCTCCTCTGCTTCCCCTGGTTTAGTTGCAGGAGAAACAAGCTCTGGGCAGTTACCAACGACTGCAACAGTGATTTTATTTATGATTCCTTTTAACCTTCAAGCCCACTTGAAGAAAGCAGAGGAGAACATATTCCCACCCTCCAGACAAAGCCCAGGCTGCTGAGCTAAGCAGTTCCTTGCAACATGGGGATTTATGAGCTGGCATAAACCACAATCAGAAGAAACCCAGACCCACAATACCAAAGAGCTGGACAGTCTGATGGTAGATATGCAAGGCAGATTCTCAAAGCAAACTTCTTGACGGAAGGACAGAAACTCTAAGAAGTCAGTAGTCTCTGAAAAGGAACACTGCATTTAAGCAGATGGCCAGTTATCTCTAAGGTGGAACCAGCTGAATTCTGCAGTTTAAGATGTTTTTTATGCAATAAGAACAACTTTAAACCGCCATCACAGTAACAACAGAGCCTTCATGCTTGATATACAGGCAATAATGAATCTAAGTCTACCATATTACAGATGCAGAAAATATTTGACATAGGTGAGCTGCTTTGATGCCTGACTTCCAAGCAGCTAGATCAAAAATCCAGTTCATCTTCATCCAGACCAACAGCTTCTCTGTCTATGCATCATGTAAATCCATTCCACCTCCCAAAATCCAGCTGTTCTCCACTGAGACTCCATATAGCTGCACTGTAAGGATGGCACAGCCCATGTCCAAGGCTAGTACCACAGCTCCAGCACTAAAGCATGTTCACAGTTTTGAACAACTCATTTCTCCCCACCTCCTCTACAAACTGCACTTAATAGCCGAAAGCCAGCCCAGGCTCTCATGTGCTCAGGAGTTCTGAGGTGACTTGGAGCTCTCTGTCCTTATACCCTGTGTCACCCCCTGCCCTGCAGCACCAGGGAGGGAAATGCAGGGTGACTGCAGGGGAGCTGGACCCTCCAAACAGCAAAACTTCTCTGCCAGCAGGACAAACTACTTGACTTTTGTGGCCCATGAAGAAGGGAGCTGAAGAGCTACTTTGACCTACCCTGCCTTTATTTTATGCCTCAAACTCCTGCTGGCTTTGCCACGGCTGCAGTCCTCACTGTCCTTTTATTCCAGCCTTACAAGCCTTCACTCCCCAACAGAGGTCTGGACAATGCTAATGTGTTCAAAAACAACCTGATGGCAACCAGAACCAAGGCTGGGGGGAAATACATAGGTATGTAAGAACAAGGTAGATGTGCCTGGTAACTTGGCAACAAAGAATAAAACCGGTGCAAGAGCAAAAGGTGAGGGGTAATTTAATACCATGCTGCCCTTTACCAGTTGACATCTCTTTCAGTGCTTGGCTTTCACTGTCCTTTGTGATCGATTTACCTCATTTTCTTGACTGAATCATCCATTTGCAAACTCTACAGATGATTTGTTTCAAACTCTCAGGTAATATATTTAACAAGTGGGCAGGCCACCCCCAGACTCTGTCAGGCATCAAGACAACTGCTGGAGCATCCCAAAGGCACTGGACAGGCAGGGCAGCCCCAGTTTGCATCAAAGCCAAGTTGCCGTGCGGTGTAGGCCTTACTTTGCATGATTTCTATACTGCCAACTGTAGCCAGAAC
Organism: Scytalopus superciliaris; assembly: GCA_013400415.1. NCBI lineage: Eukaryota > Metazoa > Chordata > Aves > Passeriformes > Rhinocryptidae > Scytalopus > Scytalopus superciliaris. Next base: position 49,855 of record VXBX01005511.1, read on the forward strand.
AGCTTCCAATACAATTAATTTTCTCTAGCAGGACACTTTTGAGTTACAAATGAGCACTGTAAGATGGTCCTTAGTCTGACATCCAGGGCAGTTGGGGTTGGCAGAAAGAAAGGAGACCTGACTCATAAAACATTAATTGCCTCACTGCTTCTGCAATGACAACACAGAAATCCTGGTACAGCTGTTCTGTTCCCAGCACCAGTCAGACCCTAAAATTCATGTATTTTCACAGCACTTTCATGCTACTGGTGAAAGAACAGCTCCCAGCTCTGTTACAGGTGTCTTCAGAGGTAGCTTTGAGCTCGGAGGATGTGCAGGCATCTGTCAAAGTTACTTTTTGGGCTAAGCCAGCTGAGTTTTGCTAGCCAGGAGGCAGCTGCGTTTCCTGGGGTATGGGAGAGGGCTAAGCACATCCCTCTGCCCAGCAGCATCCCAGCCTGCTGCTCCAGGGCGCGTGACACAGCAGGGAAAAGAAGCCTGTGTCACCTGACTTAGCTGTGGGAGCTGCTTCACTGTAGGGCTGCATCTCTCATCTTTTCCTCATTCAGTAAGAACTGGGTCATTCCCAATTTGACATGGTAGGAAAGCAGCATCAGGCTCAGCTGATTTGACTCAGCTCCCACGAGTCAGTAAGAAATCAAAGCCTCAGCACACAGAGGAGCTGCTATTCATTGACAGGCTGAGGACCCTTTGGACTCTTCTGGAGAGAAGAGACATTGTTTTACAATTTTGTTTATCCAAGCCAACTTCCTTGTCCATCACCATTTGTGCCAGCCCAGCTCTGCTCTGAAAGCCTCCATGATTAAGATACTTTCCTTCATGTCTAGGTCCTGCATGAATGCCATTATCTGGTGCTAGATAGCTGACACAGCCCACCCCTGAGCTAGCTGCACTTTAGTTTGGTCTAATATGATTCTCTTATGTTGCCCATGACTATTGTTTTTTTCCTCTTTAACATTAATATCATGCTTTAGAATGAATCACAAAGCCTCCTTCTGCTCTTCACATTTGTAACAAATTCAATGCTACTTTTCAAATCACTTCTGAAAGGTGAAAGTCAAACACAGGAATTAATCTGTGCTGAACTCGTGCACTGGCTAGGCTGATGAGAGCAGCCGTAATCTCCCTCCTGCAGAGCAGAGATGACCCTTCCTTAGAGAGCACTTAGAGTCCAACCTGAGCTCATGGAGTGACTCCCCACTGCACCTCCCAGCTTTGGCTCAGCTGGGATTAGCAAGAGCATGGCAGCACAGGCAGTCCCCAGCCTCCCATCCTGCTGTTAGTGCTCATTTCATATTGCATATTTAGTTTGTGTCTTTATTGAATTTCATGTCACTGATTGCAAATTGCTGCTGAGGCTGCCACACTCATTTACAATTTCACTTCTGGCACTCACGCACTCATAAGTCCTGCCTGCTTAGTCCCCTCACAAATTACTGCTGGGTTTCTGTGCCTGCCCCTTCCCTGAAGCATCCCTGCACACTCTGCTGAGGATGATTCCCACCGTGCCACATCTACCTGTTCTCCTGCCCTGCAGTCTGCTTATGGACTTGTGCCAGCTGTGTTCCTGAAATCAGCACGTGGGTATGTGTTACATCCCTTTCCTCTGATCTACGGGGCCTGTTACTTTCAAAAGCATACTAGGTCAGCTTTATGTGATATGGCCTTACTAAAGCCTTACTAGACTTCCTTGTTGCTTGATTTACCAGTGCTTACAAATAGAACAATCAATGATTTGGCCCACGACCTTTCTGCATAGCATATTTAGGCTGGCTAATCTCTTCTGCACTGTCACAGTCCTGAATACCGAGCAAAGAGTTTTTCTTCCGAACTTCTGACACTTCCCTACTCTGCCATCCCATCACAAATACCTGATGAAGAACGGGGAGACTGTTACAACCAGTCCCTTAAGTGTCCCAGGGCAATTCTCCTAAGGCTGTGCTGCCAGAATACATTTCAGCTGTGTCAGGCTCCCTGTGCTCCCTCTCACAGCCCAGCCCCTGATGTCAGGCTGACACTATGACCTCACAGATCATGACCAAGCTCCATCTCTCCAAATGATGGTCAGGGTCCTGGCTATGCCCTGCCAGGGAGAGTCAGCACTGGAGGCTGGGGCACGAGCAAAGGCTGGCAGTTGCACAAGGAAGAGCACCATCAAGTCTGACAGGAGTGGCAGTCTCTGTGCCCCCTGCACCCCATGGCAGGCCAGCAAAGCTGTTCTTAAGGCAGGTATTGAACTGTTATGATTTGGAGACTGGCATTTAAAATGAACCAGCACAGACTTCAAGTCATTATAAAATGCCAAGGAATAAAGATCAAAGTTCAGGAGCTATTCTGTACAGATGGATGGGGCAGACAGCTGGAGGCTCTCAGGGGCCAAAACACCAAAGATCCAAACTTGCAAATTCAAACCAACGTGAGGAGCCATTCTTAGCAGTGACCAGTAACAAAGAGCAGAGGCAGCTTTATAAACTCTTGTAGATTCTCCTGATGGACTCTGTGCCCCCAGCAGGTTTTTGTGCAAAGTCTAACAGGTAAAACAACAAACAAAATGTTTTGAGATGCTGTCCAAGTAATTTTTTCATTCACATCTGTACATGAAGCAGAAAAAGGAAAACTTGTTCCTATGTGGCCTTTAGGAAGAAAATGAACAATTTTACAGGAAAATAACCACTTACGCTGTAAACACAATTTCAAGCCATTTTAAGAAAGCTTCTGCCCACTTCAGCCTACTCAAAGGTCCTTCTGGGTGAAGGCAGGAAGACTTGCGCTCATTTAGTGATTTTACATCCCAGCAATTGTTGCGGCAGAGCTAGTGGTGACCCCACAGGGCATGGATAAACCCCACAGGCTACTGCAGAAGAGTAGGAAGAGAGACTCAGATGCAGCAGGTACATCTGCAGTCATGTTCACTGTCCTGACAGCCCTGGGCAAGGGCATCTACTGATGCTGAGATGTTTGCTGGCACCCTAGATTCATGCCCTACAGGGAGAGGCAGGATTAAGTCCAAAATACCCAGTGAAATATTTGCAAACCTGAAAGGTTTAACAAGCCTCTTATCCACAAAATCGTTCATGCTTTTAAAGACAGAGATTGGCTTTTGCTTCCAGTCCGTGCTAAATGGGCAGCAAGTTTCTGCAAATTTCTCTGTGTACACACACACTAAGCAAGTGTTTCTCTCCTGGCTGGAAAGAATCAGTATCGAGACCAGCAGGCAGAATAACCTTGGCGTGTTACCCTGCGAGTCAGATACAACAGAAAGCTGGTCTTCAAGACTTATTATTCAAAACAGTTGTACAAACAGTAAAATAAGGTTATATAAGCAGGAAAGAGCACACTCACTTCCTGAGCTGCAAAACCCTTTAACTAATTTCCTGAAGGTTTGGGTTGTTTCAAGTATTTCATATCTTGAAAAATCAACAGCTTCACTAATGGGGAAAAGCCCTGGAGTGCATGTCTGACCAGTTTTCTCTGCAGAGTGTACATTTGGATGGCATTTCTTGAGGCTATCAATATTTACTAAAGATGGTTATAACATCACCTTCCTCTTGCTGCATTAGTAATGAAGAACACCGCCCTCAAAATCATGAGAGCAAATGGACTTGCACTTAGTGCATGCTCCAAAGCCTGTTGGAAAACCCCTGGGATCCTCCTTTTTGCAAAGGACATTTCATAGCATCATAGGGTTAGAAGCTAATTCAGGTTGGAAGAGATCCCCAAAAGTCTTTACTCTAAACTTCTGCCTAAAGCAGGCTCAGCTCTGAGGTCAGATGTGGTTGCTCAATCTGGTCTTGAAAACTTGCAAATACGGACAGAGATGACACAGCCTCTCTGGGCAAGCTGCTTCTCTACTTCATTGCCTTCACAGTTAAAGTTTTCCTTATAATCCAGCACAAACTTCTCATTTTAACTCACTTCAGCTCTTTGTTGTGTCTCATCATTGCTTCATGTGCTGCTGTGAAGAGTTTGGCAGACTGGTGGGTTCCTTCTCCAGGCTGAACAAGCCCACCTGACCACACCGTCTCAGCCATTTCACGGGGCAGCTGTGGCCCACAGCCTGGGATCTACACTTGTGACAGGGGTGTCTCTGTCTTTTTTAACAGGGGTAAAAATTCATGCATGTGTTCAGCACCATCTGCATGCCCAGAAGTGGAGGAAATGCCAACACCGTGTTCTTACTTAAGGAAAGTAAGTAAAAGAATCCCAAAAGGAAATATCAGGTGTGATTCCTGCTTTTACATGTTTCAGAGTTTTTTTTCCCCTACTTTAAGCATAAGTTTGAGACAGCTTTAAAGCAAACTCCCAAAGGCAAATGCTACTGAATACCACAGGAATGAATCCCACCTCTCCCATTTCTCTGCCCTCTGTCCTTACAATAAGCTGACATCCAACATCCCCAGATTTCCTGTACCCTAAGTGTAAGGGTGCAGGTATTCAAAAGCAACCCCAATTATTTTTATTTCCAAAGCACATCTCTCATCCCAGCCAGCCTTTTTCTTCATGTCGGGCTTTTACCATTTAGAACACAAGGTGTTCTCTAACCTCATTTTATGTCAGTGCTAATCACATCAGTATCTGCACCCAGGGCTCTGTAGGAAATGGCCTGTAGAGATCACAGGGTTGCTGCCAGCCAAGTGAGTTGAAGAATCATGCCTAGGAATAACAGATCTCTCTACCTGTCTGCTTTAGGAACCACTGTGGAGTCTTCAAGGAATGTAAGTGTCACCTGAAATGCAATCACATGGTAAAACTGCAATGGACTTTGCACACTGATGGAAACCAAAGCTGAATGCTCTGTAGCAACCACTCTGGGGGCATCCAGCAGAGAGTAGCTTCCATAAAAGCAGCTGGTTGTCCCGTACTTTTTAAAATCAGAACACTTATTTAGACACCTAGTTCTAGAAATGGGAGGGTTTTTTCCAGGAAGTGTTGGCACATATGTGCACATCTTGATGATAATTTTATTGTATTTCAATTTTCATTGCAAATCGTTTATGCTCATTCTGAAATAAAACGGCCAGCAGGCAAAGCAGGAGACTAAGGAAATTACCCAGAACATGATGGAGAGCAATAGTAGCGGTTCCTATCCACTGCACCAGTGGCAGAATGTGCATGCTCGGGTTATTTATGAAGAGGTGGTGCTGTCCAAAGCAGATACCCAGCTGCCAACAAACACATTTTATCATAATGCCCCTGATATTTACAGCTTTTATTAAATCCCCACCTCCTGGATTCATGGGGATTGAGAGATTTTTAGACTCTATAATGCCCCAATTTCTGAGTCAGTCTTAGGGGCCTCATGCACACGTTTTGAACACATAGCACCAGCTTGAATATGGAAAAGTGTTTTACAAAATATGCCAGGTATCCCTTGAAGACTGCAGTTAGGGCCTGATTTTAAAACCACCTCCAGGCAACCTTCAAATTTTGCAGGCATGATTATGTGCAGATGCAAAGATAGAAGCTGTTTATGAACAGGAGGCCTTTAATGTTTTATTTTCTGGCTTCATGTCCCGTATTTTTCTGTGCTGTAGAATCACAGAACATCCTGTTAATGCAGATATTTTCCCAGCATTAATGGAGGCTGCCCTTTGCGAAGCGTTGAGTTATTCACAAGAAGTGCACCCTGCTACAAAGTGGACTATGTCCAGAAATAAAAAGGCTGTAAAGAGCTATTTATTCCCCTTTCACTGCAGATCTAGAAGGTTCTGTTGAACCATGGAAACTAAGCTATGTCTCAGACACGCCCTGCTGCAGCCAGCATAGTCAGTAGCTAACACAGCTGACACAAGCCCAGTGTTTCTTCTACCAGCTTCAGTCCTGGCCAGCCTTCTGCAACAAGAAGGCAGATCTTGCCTGGACCTGTCCTTCCAGGCAGCCCAGTTTTGGGCTGCTCTTGGTTGATGGCCACTCTTCTTGGAGTGTGGCATAAAAGGCATAAAGCAGAATTAAATCCTATTAGATTGGGTTCTAGTTAGGATTACTGAATTAGATCCAAGGTAGGATACCCAAGGTGAGACACCCTGGGTGCAGTGCTGTCAAGTCAAACAGGCTTCTGCCTTATCCATAGCCTCATATGAACTCCAGGCCCGTGGATGCTGCAGCTAATGTGGCTAGGCTGTGGCATCCTGAGCTTCCAGGGAGACCAGGTGACCCACTGAAGACATTTCTTTTGCTTAGCTTGGGAGAGACAAATTCACAGCCTGAGCCAGTGTATCAGTGAAATTATTTTCTTGCTATAACATAAAGGTTAAACTGCAATAAAGTTGCCAAGGCATCAATTCAATGATACAGATACACAAAGGCCACCCTTTTGCTAGAGTAATTTTGACCAACTGCGCAGACTTTCCAGTTTATACCAGCTAAACACACCGCCCATGGTGGCAGAGCAATATGGTCCCACAGTACTAAACCAGTATTGATGGATAGCTACATGCCCTGGCTACTTGCCAAGCCCAAATTAAACATCTGAGCTACTACAATGGATGGCTAGAGGCAAAAACATAACTGCCATGATTTCAATATTAGGACTGGTCTAAGGAGTTCATTACCAAATTATTACTCTTGGAGACAGCCTCACATAGTGGGGAAATGTTGATTTTATTTAACAGAAACAAAGTTCTATTGCCTGACCCTGGGCATATTACTGTAATTGATTTTTTAGTATCAATATAAATATATAATCACTTTATTCTATTGCTTCTCTTTACCTTGAAGGTGCTACTACAATGGATGACTAGAGGCAGAAGTATAACTGCCATCATCTTAATATTAAGACTGGTCTAAGGAGTTCATTACCAAATTATTACTCTTGGAGACAGCCTCACATAGTGGGAAAATGTTGATTTTATTTAATTGGAACAAAGTTTTATTGGCTGACCCTGGGCATATTACTATAATTGATTTTTTTAAACTATCAATATAAGTATATAACCTCTTTATTCTACTGCTTCTCTATACCTGGAAGCTTCAGAACCACTGCCCTGATGTCAGCTCATCCTAGAGGAGTTCTGATCTGGAGCATCATCTCTCCATCCCCAGAGATGCATGGGGATTTCAGTGTTTTAATCCTATCATGTGCATCCTATCACACCTGCACTGATGTTGTCCATAGGAGAGCAGGGAGAGACTTGTATGCATTTGCAACACCTGCTTGGAGACAAAGTGAGCTATTAATGCCCAGGGATACATAATGCCAAGGGCAGGAAAGCATAGGACAAAGCAGCCTGTTCCCTGAACTCTGTTATCCTCTCTGTCCTCTGAGTACCTCCTTCTCTGGTATAAGAGAAAACTAGGACTGCAGGGAAGTTTTCCTGTGCTAGAAGTTGGGGTAGCTTGGCCCCCAAGAAGCCCCTGTGCTTAGAGGAGAAGGCTACTTGCACTTCTGATGGCTTGTCAAGGCGAGATGTGCAGCTGAGCCTCAGCACCTGCTAAAAGCCCTCTGACTTGTGATTTAACGTTGGCTCTTCGCATGATTGGGCTGCAGCTGAGAGATTTCTGGCCCTGTTGCTTGTAAGGGTGTGGTAGACCTTAGTGGGGAAAGGAGTAAGAAATGCTGCTGGCCAGGTTTCCTCCTCTCTGTTGCTTTATGACTTCTGTGCCCTTCTGCTTTATGACTGAGCAAAAAGAAATGAATAGTTTTAGGGCCTTGAGCTACCAAAATGACCCTGCCACAAAGCTCAGGCAATCTGCAGCCAAATCAGCCTCTCCCTGTGGTGGATTCCTGCTCATGGGGCATCTGCAGCTCCCTGACATGCTTGGCCAAAATTGGGCTGACCCATTCCTGTGCTCAGCCCTAATCTCCCTTGACTTTCTTTCAGCTCAGATCAGAGGAATGTTGTTCTGAGCCTCTCACCTTGCCATCAATGGTGACTGCAGCAAAGACTGTAGAGGAGTAAGGAGACCATGCAACATCCCCTACAGCACAGCTCAGATCATAAACAAACATCGGAGTCCTATAAAAAAAGACACAGAGACAATAATTAATTTAAACACATGCCACTCTGAAACTGTAACACTGAGCTATAAACAGTTGAATGTTGCAGAAGTGGGAGATGGTGCATTTCTCTGTGTCAGGTAACAGCCAGGGTCTGAGACAAAGGCAAAGCAAAGCTGAGCATCAACACAAATGGGTCAGGATTTGACCTGCTATGATGAGCACAGAGGTAGCACAACTCTTTCTTTCTGAAAGCATTTTGAAAGCTTCTCCCCAACACACAGAGCAAGACGGAGTCTCTCTGGTTAACAATCACATGGGAAAAAGTGATTTTCCCTCTCTGGACTTCTGACAATAACATTCAATATTAGAGCAGCATTGGCAACAGGAAATATTTGACTCTGATTTACAACAAAATCAATTTTCTGATTGAAACCAGACATTCCTCAACCACTAACCCTGAAGTTCATTCCATATTTTTAAGTGTAGCAAATTTTTTTTCCTCTCTGGCTCTTAGGAGGTTTCTGGCCCCTGAGGCCATAAGCCAACCCCTGACATTTCTCTGTACCATTACTCCAGAAGAATAACCCTCCCACAGTAGGTCCTGCCTGAAGAAAGCCAGGTCCAGAGAAAGAAGCCAGATTCTGTGCTGAGCTACACTGCTTGGCAAGTTCCTTGAGCAGTTGATGCTAAATCTTATATGTCGTTCCTGGGGAGTACAAATCTGAGTCATCAGATCAAAAAAAAAAAAGAAAACAATTAGCATTACCAGCACCGAGGAGGGAAGCTGAGACTGAGGTATGAGCAGAGTTGGCATGTGCAGCTGGCACGTTGGGCTTGACCTCCTTGCCCGCACCAGGACCCAGCAGGACTTACTTGATGGTGTGATCCCAGATCTTGACTGTCCAGTCAGAGCTGCAGGAAATGAAGACTTTCAAGTGGTAGGGATTCCAGCTGATTGTGTCCACGGCCATATGATGGGCTTCAAACACATCCAGAAACTGGTTTGAATAGCTTTTGGAACACTGCAATAGAAAAAACCAGTCAGTAATCAGAGCTAGATCTTCTCCTGATGCTCAAATTCCCACAGAAAGATGTCTCTGAATACTTGTATGGCCTCCCTGGATCTTCTGGACTGGCTGGGAAGTGTTGACTTGTACCCAGAAGGTGCTACAGAAAATCAATAATTTAGCACGTACCATTTCACCCCATTTGCAGGCAACACCAAGCTCCCCTCTACAATACACAGAGATAGGAATTGAAGGTGTCTGGATGAATTTACAGCCAGAACCTGAGCCCAGAGTCCATTCTTCACTGTGGGAGCCCCACTGCCTTCCTGCTAGCCCAGGCTCCTGTTGTGTCTCTGTAAAAGGTTCACAGGAAAGACAGGGGAAAACATTCCCCGGGCTGTTCAGTAGCACACAGAACTGTGTGCATTTGAAGTGTTGCAGTCAAAACCTCCAGTAATAGTTCTCTCAGCATGACAAAGTCCTATCAGGCCCTTTGGCTCTAAGGACTTTGGAAACATGCTAGAAGTCCCTTCCCTGCCATCACCCTGGACAGCCTGCTCTGAGAACCTGCCCCACCACATGACTCAGCAGCTCTTTCTGTTGTGCCCCTTGTGACATCCTGGAGGGTGTGGGAACCACCAGATATTGATCAGGACTCAGGGACATCCCCAATGTGCTGGTGGGCCCTGCTGGACCCCAGCCAAGAGCAGCTGGTGAACAGGACAACCCCCCCCCCACACGTGAGGGTCAGACCAGCAGCATCATTGCTGCAGGTGCTACTGAATGTCAAAACGTAGGATGCCTACAAGTGCTGGAAAACATTCTGCAGCCTTGGAAAAGTCCCTTTGTGTGTGAGCTTATGAAGGGGGGAGAACGTACAATCTGCTTGTCTGCAAGGGGATGTGATCCATATCCTGTCAGTTCTGTGTAAACAAAAATTAGGTTATCCTGCCCAAATCTCCTCCCCTCTGAGCACATTAGAGGCTTTTTTCACTAGCAGCCTCCTCTATAATGAAATGTCCTATTGCTTGTGTTCTCACACACAACTGTATCCACAGTTGGTTTCAGGAGCTGGCTTCAGGATTTTCTGTCAGTTTGCCTCAGTACTGTCATAACAAGAACTTTTCAGCACCTTTCATTTACTTTCTAACGAATGCAGTAACACATCATCTGCCTGAACAGCAGGATTGCTGAAGTGTTACATGACTTTAATTCTTGCAAACCAAAGTTCTAACTAATCTTAAGGCTTAACTGTATATTTCACGTGACACTTACTGTCTGGGTACTCAGACCTATTCACTGGTGCAGGTACTGGATTAAGGGTTTTAAACCATTCCTACAGCAGCAGCTCCTACATTCCTGGGAGGCTTGCTGTGGTAGGAAACGGAAATAAGAAAGTGGCTCATGTCCCACTGAGGTTTACTGACAGGGTCTATTGCTCACTAATAGTTTGTTGCATACTCTGAGTTACTGTTCCTGTGTGTAATTATGGGATGAAAATCTCCTTTAATGGCATGTTTCATAACTTTACTTCATAATTCTTAATGTTCAGCCATCAGGAAAATTGGTACTTGGCTTGTTTTGAAAATCACTTTGCTGGGAACAGACAGAATGGGTCACGAGTAAATAACACAAGAGAGAAGCTGCTTTATCCATCTGTCCTTCCAAGTACGTGGATTGAAGGTCCCTAATAGATGAGAACTTTGAAGAGTGAGATCTGAACAAGGTTTGTCTGTATTCAACAGAACTGTAATGCTCAGTGCTGTTTTCCAAACCTTAGGGGGTGGAGCTTTTGGTCAGTGCAGCTCTCTGGGCACTGGTACAGGAGAATCATCATGCTCTGGGATGTGCTGATCCACAGCACCAGCTTTGCAGGCTGCACGACAGGAAAGGGATCTGCATTTTTTCCCCATTAAATCAGCAGCAAAAAGGTTTCTGTAGGGCAGATTCCTATCTGTGCCACTTGTGAGATAGGAACCTTGCATGCCTGCTTTAGCCTGAAGGCGTTCACCGTGCTCTGGCAGTGCCTGACAGCCGCACACCACGTTCACCACAACCTTTGTCACTGTCTCTGAGTGCAAGATAGGGCTGTGTTCTTCCCAAGATGCATTTTGAAGAAACACCACAAACTTGAGAAAAAGCTCCGAAAGGAAGTATAACTTTAACGAACAAAAGAGTTTCTGAGCTAACTAGAACTGCTGGTAAAGTATCTCCCTACTTTTCAGTTTAAGTTATTATACATGCCAGGATGAAAACAAAACCACTAGAATATGTGACACCTAACTCCTGACAGGAGAGCTCTCAAGAGGATGAGTAGATTCAGAGAGAAGGCATTTGTGCAGCCTGTCTGATCTTCTAGAGCACTGCTCCAATTTGCTGAAAGTGTTTTCCTCCTATTAAAATGATGCTCGATGTGTGTGAATAGTAAACAGCATTTTTACGATGAGACAGGAAAGCAAAAATGTGTCTATGGCAAACAGGAAACCAGTACAAATATGACTGCTGACAAGGCTACAAAATACGGGGGAGGAATACTGGGAGGAAATGAGAACTCTGAGGACACAAAACTTAGGAATAATCTTCATTAACAGAACTTCAGTATATGCTAGTCATTGGTCTGACACAAAACCTCCCCACATCCATGGTGAATGGATGGGTGTTAGTGTCCTTATAATGTCCTTATAAGGTAGAGGGTTTCTTCAACTCACTAACAGAAACACTGAGAGCCTTCACAATATAGAAAACCAAAAAGCAGCGTTTTTCAGAGAGGGTTTGTGTCTGGCAGCAGAAAAAGAGTATTGCCCAACACTGGCACACCCTGGCAGCTCAGGACACCCAGGTGCTCCTCAGAAGCCACTGACACAAACATGTTCCACCTTGTTGTGGGCAGGCTGTTACCACCCACCCCAGAGGCTCCTCTTAGTTTTAGCTCAGTGATGTTTGTAGAGCTCTGTAATCAAAATACTAAGATTTGCAGTACAGCTTACAAATAGAAATTGAGGCACGTGAACACATCAGGAGAAACAACAGGAAATGGTAAAAGAAAAAACTTCCAGTAATTGAATGGCAACTGAAGTCAGTTCAGAAACAACTGGACGGAACACAGGGAAGACTCAAAGTTAAGGTGGTAAGAAGATGAGGAATAGAACTCAAGCCATAAAATATCCAGACAAGGAAAACAACTTTGCATAAGATAAAGCAAGACTAGACACTGAGATGAATGATTTTTCTATTACAAAAGGGTCACTGGAAGTCAGAGCCTGTCCAGAAACCAGTTTGTCATTGTCACTCAAGGAAAACTCAAGAGATGTGATAAGGATTCAAGATCCAGCATCCTTTGTCATCTGCAGAACCACATAATCCTGTCCTGCACACAAAGATACAAATGTTCCAGTACTTCGTATGAGAGAATGAGTATGAGTGAAATTAGTTTTGTTTAAAATTAGAATAACCTTTTCCTTCTATTTAGTCTTGCACTGAGTTTTATTATATTCATTTGTTATACTCTCAAGCAAACTGCCTAAGACTGAACAAAACCAAAACCTTTCTTACATGAAAATATTCAAATCTCATCACAATTTTTCTGTTGAAGGTCTATTTATTGGGAAGTAATTCTGACCAAAGTCTTAAAGTCTTAAATATTTCAATCTGAAACTCAGAGATCACGCTTTTTGATACCAAAGCTGAGCAATTCCTAAACAGCAAATAAGATATGCAAAGAAGCACACAGAATTGTATTACAGGACCATATTAATGCAGAAACAGTTTCTCTTCTACATAAAAGGGCAATAGATAGGTCTGTGTGTAATTAAGATAATGATTTCTTGGCTTCAGAAACACTATTAACTAAGCCATTTTCAAAACTTCACCATAATTGTCCTGCAGCTAAAGAATTAACATATTATCATGCTATTTGCAGGCATGCCTGATCTCTGGAAAAAAAACCAAAAAACCCAAAAACAAAAGACCAAAAACAAACCCCAAAAAACCCAAACCCTGTTTCTCTGAAATGCACTTTCCATTTTTTTTTAAATAATCTAAAATTTGGCCCACTGGAGAGCAGCCCATGTTTGATCTCTGACTCAGAAAGCATGTAAGGAGTCTGTCCTTCTTACTCATAATGCAGTGGCAAGGACAAGAGCAGCACAGAGACCTGAGCATCTCACTCAGCCACAGGACCTGAGAGTTGCTGTCCCTACTCCCAGCATTCAAGCAGAGCAAGGCTCCAGGAGGTAGTCCACAGGCAGCTCCAGCAGTGGGTTGGGATGTGCAGTGTTTCAGTAAAGCACATGATGGTAGTCCTGGAGACACATCTGGAGAAGCAGCTGATTCCAAAACTTTGGAAACTGCATGTAGCAAACTCTTGGGGTATGCTCAGGGTGCAAGCACTCTTCCCCATGGTTTTGTAAGTACTGTGGAGGTCTGTTTGTGCTAGTCACACTATTCCTCTTCCCAGTGTTAACCCCTACAATCTGATGGAAGATTGGCTCTCCCTGCTGATGGGAACACCAGAGTTTTATATGGCAGCGTTCCACAATGTGAGAGTGGTCCTACTTTTCCCCAAGAATCACCAATGCAAGAATGTTGCTCATCAGTAACCCTGACAACCAAAGGGAAGATCCTTTGCAACAGTATCTCTCTGCATTTGTCCTCCAGTAAGTGGTTAAGGTATCTGCACGGCTTCGTGGCTGGGATCACTCCTCATGGTAAAACCCCATCCTAGTTCTAGTTTTATTGAAAATCATCCAAGGCAGAAACACCTTCAGCTTTTTCAAGGCAAATGCTGCCAAATTCTCCTCCTATTCCGTGCTTCTCCATAAAGAATTTCCTTTCCTACGTAACTCAGCCAGGACACCAGCTGGAACGTTTCTCCTGAAGGGTAACTGATGGCCCCCACCTCACACTGATGTTCATTGTTAAACTTCTCTATGTCCATGCCTTACCTAAACACAGCGGAAGTTAAAACATGTGGTTCCCTACTGCCTTTTGATCAGGACTAGACACAACAGAACCCACCAATTTAGAGTACAATACCCCAGGGTACCAACTCCCATGGGCTATCAGACAACTCAGAATGTCTGTCCATGACTGCACGGATGCTTTGTATCCTGAAAGCATCAACAAAAAGCTGTTGCACCTACCTCACTGCACACACTGCCCAACAGCTCAGCCCCCCCAGCTACTCCCTCCTAACTTCTGCACCTGTCTTGTCCAAAGCAAGTGTTCACTGCTCAGAAATCCTCCCTAGATACTGCCTGGCAGAGGGAGAGATTTCAATAAGCATCATCCCTCTGGAAGAGACACGTATTTGTTAAGCACATATTGCCTAAATGACTGATGCTAACTTCAGAATATTATTTGGGTTCTTATTCTGCTTCCTATTCCTTTTGCAGGTGGGCTATGGGGAAGGAGTTTCCATCATCCTCTAGGGATGGCTGGATACATCTGCTCTGGATGTCAGCCTCCTGTTGAGGGCCCACCCCCCACACCTAAAGGGCTATGGGTACAGATTTAATAGAGCCCCAACGCCAGCTCAGAGGAATGCTGTGCAGAAAACAGTTGTATGAGTAAAGGGCTACTGGCTTTATTTTCAAGGTTAAATGCAGCAGAACTCAAAACTTCCTATTTTTAACTTGGTATCTTAAGAAAACAGGATGCCTGTGTCCTTCTGTCTGCTCATCTCTCCTCACAAACAACTTTTGACCTCACTGGCAATTTCAGCCAAAACTGGCTGCATGTGGGACTTGGCAATATTTGGGTCTTACACATTCCATGAAAAGCGATGGCCACAGAGTGCAAACATCTGGGCAGTGCCCCCTGTGTGGGAAGGGCAAGCAAAGCTTGGCTGCTGCCCTCACCACATGGCTGAAGCTGGGTGGCCAACAGCTCCCAGCCAGAGCTGGGCACCATGGCATCAGGCTGCAGGAGGGCACTGAAGGGGAGGCAGCCAGCACTGTCTGCAGGAACTACAGCATGGAGGTGGAATCACTGAGCTGGGGACAGCATGAGGTGATCAGCAGGAGGAAAGTGTGAGTGGGTAGAGATGAACTGGAGATGGGAAAGCAAGGAGAAAGTGGGACTGGATGTCTTTCCCAACCTAAACAAGTCTATGATTCTATGTAACTGTGGAAGGGAAGGGCTGCAGGACATTAATCCATAGGAAATATGGCTTCATTAGCCTCACTGCTCATGGGATAACAGGAATAAAAGGAAAAGAACTGTTATTTTTCCTGCCATTTCCCCACAGCCATGAGGACAGAGGATCAATGCCTTTTAACTTCTGCTCTGATCATACTTAGCATTTCACTGGCACAGCTGCAATCCAGAAAGCATTCTCTGGGATGTAGTTTGCATGAAAAACGTTTCTGCAAAATAGGGTCTTAATTGGGTCTGTGCAGATAGCTCCCTGTGACCCTCTGCAGTGCTATGCTAGTCTCAGGCTCACCACAGGCATCCCAGGGCAGGACCAGGCTCTGAAGTTGTGCTTTGTTACCACCTGAGCAAACAGCTCAGGTTATGAACCTGAAAGACACACATGGGTCAGGGGGTATAAAAGAAAGAATAAAGAAATTATTCCTACCTTATAGATCTTTCCCTCTTCAGTACCAACAAGAAACAGATAGTCTATCTTTTTGTGAAAATCAAATGATGTCCCGCAGCCTGTTAACACAAGAAAGGTCTGTCAGAGAGAGAATTGGTTCAGCTGGACAGCACATGCTCCCTGCCTACGGTAAACACACACTGCCTGCGTTTTCAGAAGTGATTTATTAGCTATAAACTCCCCAAAGAAATTAAAGCCACCCCTTCTGCTTACACTTTCCAAGCTGTGCCTGTCTCCAAGACCAGCAATCTGAAAAGCCAACATGGAGACAGGGAAAAGGGAACTGAAAGAACTGGAAGGGAACTGGAAGAACATTTCAGCCTGGGATTCATTTTGGTAAGAACTGAAAATGCCTGGTGCAAATGTAGGCATTGTGAGGATCAGGCCTGCCTCCTATTGGGAAAGAACACACAGTTTCTTTTTGTTTAGTAATAATGAAAACATAAATGGTTTTCCATGCATAATAGAGCCCAGAGAGGAAATATCCCATCATACCTCCCTGCGCTCTTTTTCTGCTTATTTCTGACTTTGTTAAGTGGGCTCACTTCAGTAAAGACAATAGCAAAGGATGCAATTTGAGAAGAAATTCTCTGCTAGGTGGGGAGGATCTTGTTGATGTCAGAAGCCCTTAATTGAGCAACATTGTGAACTGCGTTAAAACAGGTGTCAGCCACAACAGGATGTGACTCATTGAGATTTTGTGGCTTCTGCTCCAGAGGCAGATGCATCATCATGCAAGAAAGCCACTTCACATATTGGTGAAAGAAAACTTCAGCAGGGCTTTTGAGCAGAAGATGAGGTTAGTGCCAGAGCTACTTGAAGCTGTCGACCAGCAGGGACACAGGGACACACAGAGAAACCATCAGATGAGAAACAGGAACAAGCAGACAAGACTCAGAAGCAGATAGTTGCAGAGAACTTTCTGCACAGGCAGCTGTCTGAAACGTTATGTCTTTAACAAAATGTAGTTCTCAAAGGAATTGTCACGGTAATTTCAACCATCTAATACTCTGAATTTTTAACATTTAAATAGATTGTTAAATATTCAAGACAAGTATTTGAAAATCCATTTCCCCGTAACACTAACAAATAATCCCAAAGCCCCTGAGAGTTCTGCAGTGTACAGCTTTAGCTGGTCTTTTGCGACCTATGTGGTGCTGTAAACCTTCCCACAAACAAACTGTTCAGCAGTTACTAGCTTAGAAACACAGCAATTTTTAAATGCAGAGCGAGGGCCTCCTCCAAACACAAGTCCCATCTTCTCAGCCAAAAGCAGGTGCAGAAGGATGATAAGAGGATTCCTCAAGGATTCCCTTGTGTAATCCAGGACCTCCAGAGCTGACTCATCCCATCCTGTCTCAAACACAGGATGGTCATGAAGAGAGGATTCAGCCTAGAAGGACTGCAGTGACTTCACTTTATATGGAGGGAGCCTAACATAGTAGCTCAGAATAGATGCTGGGCTTTTAAAGAGCCAAAACCTGATGGGCATATCCCAACACTGGCTGGGTGAGCCATGCAGAAAAGGGCAAAGGTTGCTTTGTCATCTTGATTTCACCAGTCCAGATTAATGTGTGGTAGGAAAAACAAAACTGACTTAATTTTGACATATACAGGTAATGCCTGTACCTTACCCACACACCGATATCCCAGTGAAATGGACACTTTTTGAATTAGTGTTCAATTCACCTTTTTATGCAAGTAAAGATAATATGTAACCAGCAAAACTTGACTCAGTGGCCGTTGCTCCAGACAGACTTTGCCCTACCACATGATGAAATCAAGAGGCGTAACCCTCCTTTAGCTCCTTTCCATCTCCACACTCCGCTACCAATTTAATTTCCCAGAATGACTGATTAGAGGTTTTGTGTCAGTAATTAATCAGCATGGCAAGGACTTGGGCTCTTACCAAACGTTTGCAGCTGCAGCCCCTCTGGCCCCTGCACCGTTCCCTCTGCTGACAGCTTGATGACATCCACATGAACCAGCTCATTCTGCAGGCAGAGGAGATTCCACATGAATAACATGCTTTGCAGCAACAATACAGAGACATTCAGTGCTTTGGAATGGCAAATTTTATGGAGGAATTTTAAAAAGCTGTCCAAAAGTTGCTTAATGTTTCACATTTGGCAACTTGCTAACACGCTGCTTTACATAAAACCTTCAGGAAACTGATGCAGTGGTGCACTGAAACTGAGAGACACGGGTACGTTACCTCAACACATGCAGCTGACCTGGAAAACCTCGGGTTTTGGGGTCAGTGTTTTTTAGTGGAGGTTGACACAGTCAGCTTAAATCACTGTGTTTCGTTAAGTCACCCTGTGAGGTTTAAAGTGGGTATTTCATATTCTCATGGAGCTAAGTAAATCCCACACTAATGGATAGTAACTTAATACCTTGCCAGTCTTTGCTTCTTAACATCTTTCTGTTAACCCCAGAGCAGCCTCAGGTCCCAATACTCACAACTCCATGGGCTCTGGGATTCAAATAACAACAACATCCAGCAAGCAGTTTCCCCAAGGGAAAAGTGCCCCATGTTGCTGTTCTCAGCAGAGCTCTAAAGAGCTCTGCAAGGTGGTGTATGAACAGGGGAAAAAGCTGTGTCCTGAAGAGTTTACAGTGAAGGTGGGAGACAAGACAGGTGAAAATAGACACAATGTGGGTGAATACAAGGAAACTACCAGAGGGCAAAGATACATGCTCAGACTAGCTTTGGGAGTTAAAATACCACTGCAGAATGGAGTTGGTTGTGATTACAGGAATACCCTGGGGCTCCAGAGGTCTCTTCCAACCCCAACCATTCTGTGATTCTATGATTCCGGGATAAAAAGAACAAAGAACTGAAGATTAGTGAGCAGTGTGGGCTGTGGACTGGATGTTATAATGAATCTGCAGATTTCCCACTGGAGCACTGTGAGAACAAAACATAACTTCTTAGCTCAGTGAATTAAGCTGTAGTTGAAGCTTCTCTAAGCCCAGAGCAGGACTCAGGTAGAAATAGAGATTCTGCCTGGCAAAGTCAATCCCAGGGAATTCCATGTCGGGGAACGTGGGAGAAGACCGTGTAAGCATCTGTTCATTACTGCGGTTCAGAGATGACAGTGTTCTATAAGGCATTTTTATCACATTTTGGGGAGGGGAGGGGTGGGTACAGATTTACAGAAGTTTCAAGAAAGGTCAAAATCCATAAAGTAATGTACTTCCTTCTCACTAATTCTCACTGCTGCACACCCACGTGCCCTGGCCTATTCATGGCAGTAAATTGTTCTCTGAGAGAGCAGCAAGAAGCAAGACAGACTCCTGCAGGTTCTACCTTCGTGGCTCTTCCTTGCAGCACGTGGGTTACAAGTTTGATTCAGTGGGTATAAAGGCAGGAGTGATGCTAAGAAAGATGCCATATATGTTGGTGTATTTGAGCAAGAATCAGAAGGTGCAGTGCCCAGAGCAACCAGGATCAGAACATATTCCACTGCACATCCAGCTAATGCTGGCAGGCTCTTGGGAGTGCAGTCAGGACATGCTGAGCAGGCAGTTGCCTCTCTCAAGCTTCCAGCTCTGCCTGCTCTCCAGAGCACATGTCCTGTCCAAATCACAGCAGATTGCCATGAGCCTGGTCTGAAGAGCACCTTTGGAGCTTTCTGCAGCTGATGGTGTTGATACACCCAGTGTGGCAGGCCCAGAGATGTGCTAGCACGCTATCTCTGTATTCTGATAGCCACAGGAGACCTTCTTTCTGAGCACACAACTTTCTGCAGCCTTCCTTTGAAGGCAACTCCCAGCACCTTCACATGGTCGAGGCCCCCATGGCGAGCTTCTGCAGCCCCTCTCCTTCACAGAGGATCTTACTTGTGCAGATTTCCCTGTCGTGTTGCTTTTATCTTTCAAGCAGCTTCACAGCCTGAAAAATGCATCTGTTCCTGGGGCTGTTTGTCATTAGAGCTATTCACATATTCCTCTGGGTAAACAGACTGCTGACAATTTGGCCTTCCAGGAATACTGAGCAATAATATGTTGCTTCTGCCCAATAATTGTAGAACACTTTGTAAGCATTAGTGAATCAGGCCTTGCAGCTGCTTGTTTCCCTTTAGTTGTTATTAGCCTCAAGTAATGAAGGAGGCCCAGAACTGTTCAGTAATTTAGCTCTAGGTCACATAGGGAGAATGAACTACGGCTACTAATCAAACCTGGGATTGCTGAGCACCAGCCTGAGAAGCAATGCCATGCTGCATCCCACACAGTTCCTTGAAGTGGCTCTGACATATCTCCTTTTGGATTGGCAACATGTGCACCCAAGAGTCACCTAGCTGCTGAAGTCCTGCATCCTTCCTTGATGTTTTACGCCTTTATGATGACCCAAAGCCAAGTCAAGACAGTACACACAATTCATGGGCTGTTCCATGACATTTTTCCACAGTGCTTGTGCCCACTTTTAACAGAGACAACCACTACAGTCAAGGTAGATCAGCTGTTCCTGGATAACATTTGACAGCTCTTCTATGCAAATCTTGAGTGTGGCTTCCCAGATATTCAGCTGGAAGTAAGAATGAATTTATTCACTTTGTGCTCTCAGCCTTGGAAGTGTCAAACAGCTATCAGTGTTTGAAGAAGCTTTATTTCTGGATAGTCAAGTCAAAAAGATTAACAAAGCACTCTTTCATTTATTCCCTATTTGCACTATGGATTTGCAGAATAGAAGACCTCTGGAGTATCTTCAATTTTATTCTAAATAAAACCCAGAGACAGCTCTTTTGTAAAACTGGAATTCAGGCAGATTGTCCATTTTTCCTTGCTGGATACAAAACTCCCCTTTCATCCTGTTTCTTGCTTTCCCTGTTGAATCTCTGTCCAAAAAAATTAAATAAAAAATATTCCAGACAGTACCTAGAATTTTGCTCTTTACCACTCCTGCCTACTAGGTACATATCAGGTCTGGTAATTTCAGAGGCAACTTCACTTAAAAAAAACCCACAAACAAACAAAACCCCACCATCTTCAAATGGTGCTTTTCACATGGGTATGGCCAAGTTTATTACAGTAATGCAAGAAATAAGTAGAACTGACACTGTGCTAAGTGGATGCAGATCTTAGAAGTCACATCAAGGATGCTTAGGAAGGAATATCTACCTGCTAAAGGGACAGAAAAAACACAGTTTATGATGTGGGAACATGGTTAAGCACTGGTGAATGACAGAAATATTCCCTCTACCAGGTGAGTTCATCCGTAGACTACCAGAGTCCATCCGTAGACTTCTCTGAAGAGGCTTCACCCAGTGTTTCCTGCCTCCTAAGGGGACCATGCTGAGCACATTCAGTTTACTGGGGCTCATCTGGTAAGTGTAATGTGCCAAGTCACCTCAACTGGATGTGTTTGGCTGTAGGCACGTATTGTCCACTTCAGCCCAAATCCTTTGGGCATTTCTATTCAGGGGTTAAAACAGGAGCTGAGTGCTGGGACACTGTCAGCCTGTCCTTATCTAGGAATCTCTGACAGCTCTTTTGGGAAAAGGACTTGGGACACACTTGCAGAAGGGATTTTTAATTCTTAAGCTCCATGTATGAACATGGAGGAGTCCATAAAAAACAACTTCAAAATCTGTGCCATCTGCATGTGCCCACCCTGTACATTAGAAGAGGCTCCTGTTCCTGAAGTGAACATGAGACTAAGATTGACATATAATGCTGGACATGAATCCCAGCCATGGCAGTGAATTCTGAAAGTTCCAGAAAAGGGGCAAGCCTTGATAGCTTGGTATAATGTTGAAAAAAGAGCATCCAAGGATGTCAAGAAATTTCTTTGCTTGCTGGGGAATAATGGGGCAGGTTCTTCAAATTCATGTTCAGGGCAATTCAATTATTTTTTTAGTAAAATATTTTAAGTCTTCAAATGTAAAATGAAATAGCCAACAGAAGAAAAAACACATGTTGAGATTCAGAGACATAAATCTAAGGGTCATTTTGGGATGTTAGTGGTAGGTTTCTATCAACATATGTTCTCCAAAAGAAAAAAGTGATCAAGGTCAGGGCACACCAAGTATTTAGCAGAAGTTGTATTGGGTGAGTTGGTAATGTCATGACTGGGGGAAACCCTCTGCATGCTACCATGCCACTGTAAATGTGAGCTTTCTTGGTGCCACATGAGGAGAAATTTGCACTGATCCTCTCCCATTTCAAACTGCAATCTGTATGGGAGCATGTTGGGGGTGAGAATCTTGAAGCCATGGAAGAAAGTAGATTATTCTGTTCTGTCTCTGGGTGACCATTCTGGGACAAGGAAAGTTTCAGAAGAAGAACCAGTCCCATGGGGTGCTGCAGGTGCAGACAGGATGAAGGTTAGATCCCAACAAGGAGTACACTGGCTCTGCTCATTCCAGAGTTTAACACTGAGCCCCAGACCCAGCTCTGATTGCACCTGCAATCTTTTGCTGGCCCTTCTTTTGAAACCTGGCTCAATGGAAATAAAAATAAAATTAATAAATCACTGAAATTCTGAGGCAATTGGTTGCAACTTGACTGACTGGAAAAAGGAATTGTCACCTACTGTTTACCTTAACTAAAGTCCATGAAACGATCCGCCCATCTGAGGAGACAGAGAAGAAATTTGAATTGTTGTCCATGTCATCCTTCTGCCACTTGACCTTAAAACAAGAAGGAACACAAGACAGTCCCAGTCAGCACAGGGCACTCAGGCAGGATAGAGTCCCTTCCCCTCAGCATGGTCTTTGAATTCCTTTCTGAAGAGCACCTGGTTTTCAGCCCAGAGTCCAAAGCAGATGTGAACAGTTACCTCCACAGGCAGTTTTAGAACTGCTCTCAGCACTCCTGGCACTCACTTTCCTGCAGGATGCTCCAGCAAGGGAGTAAAGCCCCTCAAGTAGACACTCTGCATCTACCCATGGCCATGTCCCCCAGCAGTGACAGGTGCACTACCATCAAGGATGGGCCCTGTGGGATGTCTGAGCTATTCACCAGCACTCTGAACCATGGCCCAACACCATCCCAGAGGTTCCCAGGACATATCGAAACACCATGAGTGGTGTCACAGAAAGGTCCCCAGGCACTGGCCCTGCACAAATTACCTCCTTCATATTTGACTAATTAGTCCAAGTGCAGTGCCATATGGTTACCCTTCAGACAGACAACCCCAAATCAGCTTTCTGTCTCTATGTGGGGTGCTGACGAGCCCTTGCAAGCAACACGTGACAGGGGTCCTTGGGGCATTGCTGCTTCAGGGAGATGAAAACACCTTCATTAACACCAAAATCCCCCCTACACCTTCTGTCTGCCTGGTAAGGATATTTGCCTTTTGACTGTGACAGTTCAGCAGGAGAGATTAGAACTCAGATAAATGGCTTACAGTTTAAAAGAGACATTTCAGTTAGACCAAAAGCATTAAGAACGCTCGATTTTCAAGATCTGGGAATTCAATCAGACTGAGGGGAAAAGGATGACTTGTCACTGGGTCTGTCAGCACACACTCCTGTGGGCATCTGTCAGTTCAGGACAGGGACAAGCACCTCAGAAGGTTCTGCTGAGCTTTTCAAAGGTATATCTGTTCCTGTCCAAGCAGTGTGGCAGATAAAGTACCCTAAACATCGTCCTATAAACATGACAAATGGGCATTATTATCCTAGAGCTTACCAAATATTCTATCCATGACCATCTATCTGGTACCTATTCCAGAAAATAAGCAGTATTCTCAATACTTTAATTACACAGATTGGGTATTCCTATGACAGTTCCTTGGGAAAAACTGTTAATTCTCTTTTGTAAAACTGTTTATACTGTGAAGTTCTGTGGAGCATGAAAATTCAGCAAGAGACTCCGCAATGAGTAGTTAACCCTCTAGTGAACTGGTTTTCTACCTATTACACACTACTCTGAGGAAGGAAAAGTAAAATAGAAAAGGAATCCATGAGAATATATCAAAATGCAGTTTCATGCCCATAAGATACAACTGAAGAGCCTTGAGTGGCCTATACCATTGAACATCCTTGCACAGGTGAAATTGCAAGTCTCCATGTGGAACCACTTCTGCTATCTGGCACAAAGGAACAACCTAACTCAATATGGTCCAGAATAAAATGGTTAATGATAAAAAGACAGGTTCAACAGCACAGTGTTTGCCAAGGCTGGTCACTGTGCACAAAATGTGCTGGGTATGTATCTATTCCAGGAACATCTCCCTTGGATCATGAGCTACTGCTGACAGTGACAGTCACCAGCAGCTGCCTCAGATGAAGAGATTGGTGTAGTGGGGAGTTTTAATTCAAAGTGAGAAATGCAGAGCTCAGAGGAACTGGTTACAAAAATATGCCCAACAAGGCTCATACTGGGCACAGAAAAAGGGTCATTTTTTCAATCAGAGGTTTTAAAAATGTCACCATAAAACTGTCAGACGGTAAGATGTTTTTATATGTCCAACATAGCTCTCCTCTAAGTCATACTTCTTCTCTTCAGTTTACTTTCCTAATACTTGAAAAGAACAGTCACACTTCCCAGCCCACCACATCAGCGGAAAATACATGGTTCAGCAGCCCATCCTCATCACCCTGTGCAGACACAGCTTCTGAGTCCTCATGTCTATGCTAACACAGCGTGTTACAGGAGTCTCTTCTGGAGGTGACCAACAACACAAGTGCTATCACAGGTCATGGTGGAGTTTTCCCAAGCCAATTCTTTTCAGCATTCCCCGAGTAAAGAGCTTTTCCCTGGATTTGCCCATTTCAAATACACTCCCTCTAATGGAGATCTATTCAAGTTTTCTACTGTTGGTGCTCAGTTAGGTTCACATCTACTTCTCTTGATCTATTACACAGATAGCCAGATTCACCAGTCCCAAAAACCAAGTAGCCTGACTTGCTTGGCATACTCTTGCTCCAACATTTAAAGCAGTCAACAGTAGCTGGTTAGGTACATACTGTAGACAGCTTGAAAACAGTCTCTCAGGGGCACCAGGCTCTGCCCTCAGAAGACTATCAGCAGCTCTCAGTGATGCTAGCTTGAATTTCAGAAATCTTAATACTTTCAATTTTCCTTCAACACCTCTGACACTTTAATAGTGTTTGTGATCTTTTTCCTCCCGATCTCTGAATCCCATAAATGCTTATTAGAGTAATTAGCCTTCATGATACTGCAATCAAATCGGGCATCTGCTCAGAACTGGCCTTTTCTCTGCTCCCAGAGGCCTGTCAATATGGCACAACCTCCTGTCATTAGCAGCATCCACGCTGTGCAGGGTGGAGCATTTGAGGAAAGAACCAGACAATTGCCTGTGTAGTGGCAAGAAGTTAATTCTTCCCTGAAGCATGTGATAATCAACCCAGGATTTTGGCTCTGTGAAATAATTTACAGCAAAAGTTCAATTATGATACAGTAAGAGTGAAGAAGCACATGAAAAAGGAAAGTATGTGTAAACAGCAAAGGGAAGACAGGCAAACACAAAGCAGCATTTTATGTCCCTGATCATGATGAGATCTGTAACAAAAGCAAGGCTCTAGCTGCCATTTTTTCAGTGTAATCTTTAACCTGACTATTTTTGTAGCGCAAAATTAGTGTGTGAAACTCATCGCTGTTAGAAGAGCCTACCAATTTTCCTTTTGATTTCTTAAAGCCTGTTTATTTATAAAGAAGTTGAGACTATTTAAAACCTTGTTTATTTATGGAAATATATATATTAAGAGCTGCATGTTCATTACTATGTACAGCAGGTTAGCAGGGCGATAATCCATTCATTCCTAGCAAGAGAATACTATCATTTTTATCTATGGCAGCTGGTAATGGCTCCTGTCCAGCAGGAGATTAGGCGATTTATCCAATCTGATTTGAAAACTCCTATGTTTCTGATGTCATTCCTATGAAAGAAATAATGCTTGATCAGTTTTCAGGGCACACAGGCTCGTTACTTGCACTGACATTGTGCAATTGGTCAAATCCACCCTGGCCAGGAGGCTGATTTGAGTGTGGTGCAGGCAGCCACAGGCAGCCTCTGCCTGTAGTTCTGTGGGGTGACAGCAGCTACTGCAAAGAGAGATCCCCCTGGCTCACCTCTGGCTTGCCAAAATTCAAGTGTGGGGTGCACCCATGCAACACGTGCACATTGACTGATGAGCAATTGCTTCTCTTTCTATTAATTATCTTTCAAGGAGCTCTTTGCTAGCATTGCACTACCATGGTCCTGCTGACACCTGCCCTATGTGAAATAAGAGCATTACAGTCATTCCACAGCTGAAAAAGAAAATAAAATCTGCCACAGGTAGAGGAGAGGAAAGACAAAGGCATTATCAAATCTCCAGGTCACCTTTACATGAACTGGCCAAGTAAGATGCTCAGATGACTTTGTCAGGCAAACATCTCCTTGGGCTGCTGAGGGAGGTCCCTGCCAATATGACCCAGTGACAAATTCCTTCCAGTGTCAACCTGGCAATCAGTACAGTCCTAGGCAAAGCCACCATAGCAATGCAAAGTTTGGAGGGACCCAGAAAGCATATCTATTCTGCTGTGAGGCACGATCAGACAGTCCCTTGCCATTGGTGACAATTCACACAGGCTACTCTCTCAAGTGTCCAACAACAGGCACTCAACAACCTCCCTGTAAATACATCAGTAGTGAATTGCCCTTATACAGGAGATTTCCTTTACCAACAGTCAAGCCAATTACTCCTTATCATCTCCCCAGTGGACACAAAGAACAACAGTATATTCCCTTTTTTACAACCAGCAAGAAAAGGCTGTTGTGTCACTGTCCTTTCTGTTTTTCCCCCATTTCAGTTTAAACCAATTGCTCCAAATGTTGCTTCCAGGTCCTGCCTTCAGGGCCCAAGCCTTCACCATTCCTTTCTCCCCCTTCAGCCCTTCTCTGCAGATGGAAACACATGGGGCAGGGCCACCCTGGGGCAGGAGTTACAACCTCTTCTGTCTTATATCATTGCTAATTAATCAGAATGACACATATCTTTGTATTACTGCTTTGTATTGCATTGTTGACCACTGATCTGCTATACTCTTCCCTTTGGGTACCCCACCTAAGCAGCCATCTCTTCTTTCACACCTGTGCATTTAATTTCCCCTTTCTAAATGCAATAATTGCTCTTGTCTTTACTTGAATTTCATCGCATTGATTTTGGGAATCTCTTCCAATTTATCAAGACAATTTTGAACATAATCACGTCCTGAAAAGTGCCTTGTCCTCCGAAAGGGGTCTCCCTGTTCTGTAATTGGAGTTGTTTATGAAAGTATTGATCAAAAAAAGACCAGAAGTGACAGCTGGAGGGTCTCACTTGAAGCACTTTCTGAGTCTGACAGCAAGTTCTGTAAAACTGCTCTTTGAGCACACTGCCTGAGCCACCTGAGCAGTCTCTTTGTGGTGATTTTACCTAATTCATATTTCTCTGCTTTGGTTATGTCACTCTGGATCAAAAGCTTCAGTCAAGTCAAGATGGATAGAGGTGATAACCCTGACTGCCTCTCTCTTCTTCAGGAGCCCCATTTCTCCGAAGCAAAGGAAAGAAAAGAAATTATACTGGCTTGACAATTTATTCTGGACAAATCTGTGTCAGCTTCTCTGAATCACCTTATTATCTAGACATTTACAAACAGTGTTGCCATTTATTCAAGAGCTTTTCCAGTCTTTGAAATTGGTCTGCCTGGTCAGTAAGTCTCTGAATCCAATCCAAACATTTTCTTCCAGATACTTTTTCACTTCTTCCAGCCCTTTGAGAGCATTCCTCCTTTCTCTGGCCATACTTGTCCTACAGGCCAGAATGCAGTCTGATGCACTGCTATACTATCATCCACACTGTGCCTGTCCCTGTGGCTGGCTCTGGATCCCTTTAGCATGAGTGAATTGTGCAGACACTGGTTTCTGGGCCCTGGTACCCTGTCCATGCCACTGTCACTCCTGCATGCAAGGACAGTCACTTTGAGGAAAACACCTGCAGAAAACCTTTTGCCAGACATTGGCTTTACAGCATCACTGAAAAGTGTTTGGGGATTGATGACAGCAGACTATCGTATTTCATTCTGTCCCTGTCAGAAGTACCTGAATGTGTGGGGGTCCATCAGTGACAGCAGAGTGATCCTCCCCTTCATCCATGCCCAGAGCACACTCTAACCCCACCTCTGAGTCAAGGTACTCACTCAGTTCAGACACTGCAAACAGACTTGCACATGAACACCAGCCTCTGTTTAAAATGCAGGATGGATGTAGAGCAAAACCACTCTGAAATTCGTGTAATGGTCTGAAATTGCTCTGGCTACTTCTTTAAGTACTCCAGGGTATGTTTAAGCTGATCTTGCTGATGAGCAACAACCTGTCTCATCTAAATATTCTTTAAAATGCTATTTCCCTATTGTGACCTGTGCCTTTACCCTCATTACATTAATCACACTTAGCAGCCAGTCTCAGACACTTATTGTAAGATGAAACAATACAGCATAAAATATTTCATCCTTATTCATAACATTCAGTATTAGTTAAAAGCTTGCTTTAGTAATGAGCCTATATTCTTCACTCTTTTAACTTCTAATATACTTCCCAAATATTTTCCCCTTCCCTTTTATGACCCAGGATAATCACAGCTCATTTTGCACATTCACTTTCTCTTCATTAATTAAGCTTTGTGATTTTCGCTAGTACTCAGCTTTAAACACATCTTTGTTCCTCTGCCCAAAGTGCTTCTTTTTAAGTCAGTGCTGAGCTGATGTAGCTGCACAGGCCTTCTCAGAGACCTTGCCAGTCTGCCCAGCCCTGCAGCTGGGGGAATTCACCCATCTCCGTCCTTAGCTGAACAGAGCCACAGTCTCTTGCAGAAGTCCAGCTGTGCATCACAGGAGCACAAATGATTCCCAGTCCCTCCGGGTTCTCCCAGTCACCCTCTTTTCCCCATACCTTGGGCACACACGGTAAGCAGTGGGATTTGGATATTCTTTTACTCAAGGCTTCCCACTGGCAAACATTTGCTCCTGGAGCAAGGATGCAAACACAGCAGGAGAATTGGCCCTCAGCTTGCTGTAGCTGTGCCTGCCCTGGCAGCAAAGCACCGACACAAACCCACTGTCCAAACCATATTTCCCGTGTCTGTATGCACAAGCCTCAGCCAAAACAAAGGGCCAGCAGAGCTCTGGGGCTCTCTCAAGGTAGAAGAGCTGAACATGTGCTGTGATTTAGCAAGGGCACAGGCCCTCATGGATGAAGTTTGCATCATGCTGAGGGCTCATGCTGAAGTGCTGATCTACAATAAGTTCCTCCATAGGTCATATCTGCTGGAGTCAGTTTGATTTCCCCTGTGTTCTGATGCAAATATTCTTCTGGACTCCCTTCCAGCAGTCTTTGATTTGAGCTAAGATGCAGTTCTCATTTCGTCCCTCTGTCACCTTCAAATGTGTTTCTTGGTTCCTGACAACAACTTTCAGCAAAACAGCATCCAGAAACATCAAGTCATTACCAGCAGAGAAGAAATCTTTCACATTCTCCTCCTGCCAATGACATTGCCATTTTTTTGTTTATTCTCCTCCCTTGTAACTTGTCTCTGCTGTTTGCCAAGGGATCTGTTGCTGTGAGTCTCCTTGGACACTCAGTTTATCCTGAGTCTGCTGACTTTTTGTTTTCCTGGAGCAAATAGTTTGCCCCTCCTTGCTGCTGAGACAAAATACTGCATCTACAACAAGGTCCCCAAATGCTTTCCATCAAGGACATTGCCAGCTATTCTTCATTTGCTGCTTGTCATGTGTCCCAGTCTAGCACCATAAGTGGGCCTTGACACTGCCCAGAGGATCCTTCACCAGACACCACAAGTGAAGCCAAGCCCAGGCACTTTGGAGAGTATATGGAAAAAGCAAGGCTGCTCCTGCAGTTGGTCACAAGAGACCCCCCCAAAATTATTCACTTGTTCACCTTGAAAGCACAGGGTACTTCACTGAGAAGTGAAGTAACTCCATTGCCAGTTTTTATACTTCAAGAGACAGGCAGAGTAAGGTTTAGACGTGAGGAACTGGGCAGTGTCTGGAGCCCCTTCCCAGTGCCAACTTGGTCAGCAGGACAGGTTTTTCTGTGTGGAAGTGGGAGAAAGGAAGACAGAAAGCTTTACTCCTCACCGTGGTTATTTGGGATAAAGGCAAAGAGTGAGCTAAATCCAGATGACTCATTTTGGCTCAAGGCAATAATAAAGATTTCAAAGAGCTGGGATAATGACTGCAGCCTGGCCAAAGGTCAAAGCAGCCCAGTCAACCTCTCTGGCTAAGTCTATACTTGGTGGAGAAGTGACTCCTGGGTCCTGCTTGCACTTTGAGCATATGATACCACTGTGGCAGAAGAAGATCTGGCTGTGCTCTGGGTATGTGTGGGTCTGGGCTTCTTTCTAAAGGTAAGCACAGGCGGGCAGGCAGGCAGGGATGCCCAACTGGTCCTTCAGTGAGGGGGACCAGGACCATGGAGTGACCAGCATGCCCATCTTGGAGACAGCATGGCAGGGTACAGCATAAAGGGTTCCTACCCTGTGGTGCATGCTCAGCAAGGGATTACAGGTCTATATCTCTGATTTTTGCCATTCCTGAGAACAAAGTATTAAGTCATCCACACAAACGTACAGGATAAGAATATAAGGAACAGTGCATATGGGCTCATCAAATAGAATTTATTTGCTTCCCTTTCAGGGTAACAGGTCTAAAGGAAGGGGTATATGTGTTTTACCTTTAATTCTGTAAGGCTTTTGGCATACTCCCTGTGATGTTTTCAGAAGCAAGACAAGGAAATACTGTGAAATTGATGAGCACTTGAAAATTGATTTCCAAGAGTTTAGTCAGTGATTTCTTGACTACATGAGAGAACATGTCTAGGTGGTTCACATAAGTGACTATCCTGCATTCAGTTCTGTACAATATTTTCATTAGTAAGTTGCATAGTGAATTGCAAAATACATGGAATGTTTGCAGATGGCTCAGTTGAGAGACAGAGGATCTTGTCAGGATCAGGATTCAAAGTTATTTCAACAGACTGGAACATAATCTGAAAATACTAGGTGAAATGTGACAAAGATAAGGCGAGAGGGACACAGACAGGGAGAAGAAAGCATATAAGCATGTAGAAATTAGGGAATTTCTGGCTAACTGACAGTAGTGCAGAAAAGGATCAGAGGCTGGTGTGGGAATCAGCAAAGTGATACTGCTGGAGGGGTGCAGAAATCCTTCTCTTGTGCATTAAGAGCTGTGCACCATACAAGACACAGTAGGCAATGACTCCAGTTTGTCAGTGCTGGTGAAGACAGCTAGACTGCCCAGTCT
This sequence comes from Scytalopus superciliaris, assembly GCA_013400415.1. NCBI lineage: Eukaryota > Metazoa > Chordata > Aves > Passeriformes > Rhinocryptidae > Scytalopus > Scytalopus superciliaris. The sequence continues at coordinate 80,678 of VXBX01005511.1, forward strand.
CACTTTGAGGAAAGCACTTCAGGAATGGTAACATAACATCTGTGATAGCTGGAAAGAAGAGGACACTGTCAAGGCCTCTGCTGCTTCTCGTTTCTGTGATTCACAAACAGTTCTCCAGTTCCAGAGAGGAAGGTTCAGTTTTATTTTAAATTCAGTCTCACCTCTCACATATTTACTGAATATCATGTTCAATCACACTGTGACTGTTTCATTCACTGCAATAGATGAGGTTGCTTTGTATAGCAAATAAGTCTTTTGAGTATGAGTAAAGGCTGATTGAGAGATATAAATGAAAATTACTTCTTACTTAAAAATAACTTCATTGAAAAATGTTCTATCTTAAAATCTGTATTTTCTTTTAAATGCAAATGTTTCCGCTATGAAAATAATCTTCAGATAAGGGAGCTGCTAAGCAAAGGAGGGTTCTTAGTGCTATTCTATACTTTGTAGACAAATTTGTTGATATTTACCATGCAACAAGACAGAATGGATCAGCTCAATGTGCTCAGGAAGTAAACTTGCTCTCACAACAGAAGTCCTTGCAGAGATAAGGTCTGCAAGGAGTAACTCCTCCTAAAGGAAAGTCACTAAGAGTTAAATACTTGGCTGTACTGTTTGCCTTACAGAGAAATGGTTTAGACATCTGATGAATATCAAAATGTTCAAAGATTCCAATGCCTTCCAGTCAGTTTGGGCTTCCTGCATTTCTCTTACATCTTTAATAAGCAGCTCTGATCTAAGGTACCCCCTGCCATCCTATCCTATCTGTAGCAGAAGCAGGGATTTACTCAGATGTCTCCTTACTTTACCTAGTGTATGTTTGTGATAACAGACATGGCAGTTCAGAGGGTCAGGGTGGCTGACCAGTTTGGTAACAGTAGACAGGTAATGAAACAAACACAGAGGCTTCGTCTACAAAGAGCTTATGCAGCAACCAAGGTGGCCAGCGTGGCAGGACCATATCGCACCGAGCAAAGAGGCAGGAGGATGAATTTCTTCAGCAGTGTTATGATAACCAAAGTCATCTCAAAACCTCCTGGAACAGAAGACACTGCCCAGCATTGCCAGCAGCCCTCATCTGCAGACTGTCAGCCACCTGCACTGTAGGCATGAGACTGGCTGATGACTTTATTAATGTGCACCGGAAAAATATCAGGTTTATCTGGTGGAATATGCTACAGACAAAGCCTGGAGCTTCCCAGGTAATAAATGTACAAATTCTCTCCTTCGAGCAGCAGATGGCTACTTGCAAATTTTACTACAAGCATTCCTGGCATTTTCTCCTCCAAAGTCCTTAGAAGTTTCCTGAGGGAAAATAGCTGATTAGTTCACCAGCTATGAGGAAACACTCTAAACTAAACTCCCACATTTAGTCCCATAAATGCTCTTCTTCTGAAAAATGCTGCTCTCCCATACCTAGATCAAGTACCCTTCACCTTGACAGCATCTTGCTGGGACTCAGAGCCCCCCAGGCACCCTGTCTTGAGCATCAGTGAACTCAAGGGTGCAAGATCAGCAGAGAGGAGCAAAGCATCAGGCCCACTGCATCAGCATGTTCACAGATCATCCACAGATTCGGAGTGCAGGAAAAGGGTAGCAAAACCTCTCCTGCTAAAGAACACATTTGGTGATAGTGGGAGAGACCCAACAGTAAGCAGGGGAGTGCCACTGTTGCAGGGCAAAGGCCTAGCCTGAGGCTTGTGCATCACTCATGCTTGAGAGACTCAGATGTATCTGAAGGAAGCAGAGCTCAGTTATAAATAGCACTGGATAAGGCTGGTCCTACTTTCAGTTTGTTTTCTTCCTGCTGGGACTCGCACGCTCTGCTTTTGCACAGCTTTGCACCAGGAATCTGCTTGCTTATTCTCCTCGAGGCCCTTCCCAGTGTATTTATTAGGCTGGCATGTTAACAGCCAAGGACAGAGGAACCAGGCATTAGACTCTCACCTGCTTGTTTCCTCAGGGGCCACATTCCTATGTCAGACACAACATAGAGCTGTGCCAGAGGCCAACAAAGCTCATTTAACCAGATGCAATCCACAGCTCTTGGTTTCAATTCTGACTGTGTTCATGGAAAACAATTTCCAATTTATGGACAAAACATGAAATTTCCCACTCTGTGTGCAAGAAAAGCAGATTCACACAGCAGGCAGGTTCGCTTCCAAACCTCCAAGTTGTCTGATGCTGCTAAATCAGAGACAGCATCTGTAACGTGCCTGACAGAAGGTTCCCATCACCACAGGATGACAGGACTTGCAGCAGGGGTGGGGAGAGACAGTCCTGGAGCCTGTTGGATGCTGAGAGTCCTGGACACCACATCGAGCTGTGGCAGCTCCCCATGGTCCCAGGGGTGGGAGAAGGGTGGGAACTATCGCCAGCTCTGGCTCCCTCCGTCTTTGTGTGTCAGTTCGACCTTGCCTGCACCACCCCTGCCAAGCTTGTCTCTAGGTCTGCCATTATCACCCTCTTATCTTTATTTCATCCTCTTCAGAGCAGCACTGTGTTGTCTCACACGTTGTATCAGAGTCATTAAGATCCACCAGTGTATTTATATATACTATAAAGCAGTAGACCAAGATTCAAAGATCCAAGCAACCAAACAAATGCCTTACAACTTCTCTGCTATTTTAAACCTCGGGTTAACATTTTCCAACATCCCAAGGCTTTCATGGACTTTTAAATTTTGCAAGTGCCACAGGCTAGCACCAGTGCAACTAAAAGGCAAAGAAAATTTCTTGTATTTTGCTTGCAGAAACTAGAAAGGAAATAAACGACCTGAAAACCCACAACAGAATGGTTTGGATCTTAAGTAAAAGGAAGAGGACTAAGAATAGCAAAGCAGTACAAGAGCAGAATCTATTTAGCAAGGAACAGTGAGAGCAGAAGGTAGAAAGTAAGTTCAGCACCTGTATGAAGTACAGAGGGAAATACAGCATCCAAGCAGAAAGAGCTCATTTTCAGACAAACGATACACGATCTGGAAGGGATGCATTTCAAGACAATTCCAAACCCATAAGAATCCACAACTAAAGCAAATTTAAAAGTACTCAGTTACAGAAATTGAACCTCCAAAAGATACAGTTAGATACCATCTCAAAAAATAAAACATCAAAGGTAAAAGATCAAGGATTTTATTCATTATTGTCAAAGGCATTTAGGAAAAAGCATTTGGACGCTTACCTTGCCTAACCTTAGAGTGGCTCAAAAAGTGTCCAAATGGTTTTGAACAAGGTACAAGCATGCTGCAAAAGACTTCACTCAGCATTTCTGCCACAGGAGTGCCTTGCAATTTCCACCACCTCCACCATGCCTAAACAAGCCTAAGGCTTCCAGATGAATTTCTGCGGCCCAGCAGAGCCTTTCCACAAAATGGTGAAACTCTGTGGGAGACAGGATTTCCTCCAGTAGGGCTGTGTCTGTAGTGAGCTCTCCTGATGACTAAGGACAACCAGAAAGCTGCTGATCTTGACCCTGCTTTCTCTTCAGCTCAGAGTATGGCAACTCTTCCCAAGTACAGCCTTTCCTGCCCCATTCCCTCCTGTAGAGGGACGTGATGGGTGTGTGTTGGCCACTAAACACCTCATGGTGCTGCAGCAAGGAATGTGGTGTCAGGTCCTTTGCAGACTGGCACAACTCCTGCTGCAACAGCCTGTTACTGGATGCAGAATTCAGTGCAGGGAACAGGACTGCAGTTAAGGACTGCTCCAACAAGGAAGCTCTGACAGATTGAGATCTCTGGACCCCAAATGCATGTTAGGTGGACCAGAGCTGCTCCTCCCGCTCCTCTGTATTTCTGTGCAAGCACAGAATGAGTGAAGTGACCTCTCTGGTGAGGATACAGTGGCCTTTTTTACTCCTGGGATGTCAGAAGTTCATTGGACTTTTTGCCCTTTTTGTACTGGGCCAGGTATGCAGGGCAGGGAGAGTAGCATGAAAAATGCAGTAGAAAGCTGGAGCTGAAGAGAAAGGTCTTCTGTGCAAACATTGCACTGACCTACTCTGAGAGACACACACAGCTGTCTTGCATTACTATAGAGCTTTGGTGCTAAATGATTGTCACCATCAGGTTTATGCTCTATTTTCCCTTCAGGCTACATTTTTCCACTTGCCAGCCCACATCCTGATGCTTCTCATCCCTATCTTGGGCCCAGTCTTCTTGATTTCAAGTCTCTGTTGCTTTCCTTTCTTCTCCAGATTTCTGTGTTTCCCCCTAGAGCTATTCCCTAGCATAACCTCACAGAGCTAAATGAGATTTTTTACATTGAACTACCCCCAGCAAGCACCTACTTTGTGCTTCTTAGTAGTGAAGGCAACAGGACGGGTGTTGAGGTTGTTCTGAGACAGCTGATCTTTATTCTGACCTTGACAGCAACCTTCTGTCTTATATTTTTCTTTTATTTCCTTTGCATCAAGCAATTTGTTTGCCTGAAGCCAAAGAAACAAAATATTATGTGAAGCAGTAACATCTCAAAGGCAATGTAAACTGCAAAGCCTGTTTGTCTGACTGCAGATGACAGATTTAGGAGAATGCCCATCATCAGAAATGAAACAATGTGCTGGTATGACAGTGGATTATGAACAAAATGCCTTTTTTTTTTTTCCCTCCTAAGTGCAGCAAATACGATCAGCTTTCCAAAAAGGCCTTTTATGTGGAGCTGTGTGCAGCAGCACAGAGAGGGGTGGAGAACAGCAGGCCATGCTGACTTTAAAGCGATTTTCATCTACTTCCATCAACAAGACAAGACTTCAGTGGGTCAGGAGTGGTTTCATGAATTACTAAAGTTCAGTGTAGACTTATTTCAGGACTGAGACTGGAAAGTAGAGACGGACAAGGGATCACACAATTACTGTGCAAACTCTAACAAGCAGGTTTCAGGTCTGTTTTACCTCGTTTACATTTGAAATGAGACTTCTGCAAGTTCTACCAGGAAACTATTCTGCAAGCTGACACTCCTTTTAGTTTCCTTTTGCTGCTAGCAGGCTACCACTATCCTGCCTTTTCCTTTTTGTTCAAACTTTGAGCCTCACATCTGACCTGAATGGCATTTGGTGAAGAACTAGCCAGCAGAGGCCAGCCCTTTCTCTTCTCATGCACAAATACAGGGCAGAAAATAATTCCCTCAGGATGCCATCTGAAGCTCCCTGGCATCAGCTCTCAGGGAGGCCAGATCAGCTTCAGTAAATTAACAATGAACAAAAGCGCTTTTCTAACCAGTGATCTCTCCATAGCAATTCCAAACCGCGCTGTGGCTGCTGAGATTTGCTTTAAGCACAGCCAAAAGAAATGTTCCCTTTGCAGATCTTAGGGTCAACACTCTGCAGTGAGAATTTAGTCAGTAACTCTGATGGTGAGCAAGTAAAATAATAATTACATCTAACCCTCTGCAGCAGTATTGTCTCTGTACTAGTCCCAGCAGCAAGCAGAAATAATGTCCTTTGACTTGACGTGAAAGTGAACTCGAAGCACGCACTGAAAACAAATTTGTCAGATAAGATGTGTTTTAGCAGGGAGATTGAACAGCAGAAACGTTGACACAGCAGATAGTTCCAGTTATCAATCCCTGTTTCTGAACAGATTACAAATGCTTCAAATCTAAAATATTTAGTATATCCCCATGCAGAAAGGTAAGAAAAAAAGCACTCTTCTCAGCTATAAATAAACCCTAATCATCATCTTTTTTAAAAAGAAAGGAGAAAGGAAGAACAAATTCCAAAGCTAGAAAGGGGAGAGGCTCTGTGCTGAGAGCCCCTTCCCAGCAGGGTGTCACTTCTTCCCAGAGGACATTGCTCTTGTGGGCTGTGGGTGCCAAAGTCTAATCCAGTTGTTCCACTATGGCACCCTCATTAACATTCACTGCCAAGCCCTGGGATGTGAGCCATTGGCTCAGAAAAATACACTGACCAGGAACTTGCTTTGCAGGCTTTCTCAGGGATGATGGGAGTGTGAGGATTTTGCTGACTATTTGAGCATTCTTTTGATTAAAGTGGGGTTTAGGTTAATACCACATAGGCTTTTTCCCATCAGAACATCACAATTCTGATACAGTTTCACAAGAAGTGACTCCTTTTCAGATGGTATTTACATTCAAAGGCAGCAGCTTATATTCATTGATCCAGAGACCATCTCTAGTTCTGTGCTCCTGTCAGACCTAAGGTTTGGTAGTATTATTCACACTGCACTGCAGTCATACACATTCAGACGTCCATCTATGTGTTTATTCCTTGCTGAATTTGGATGCTCATCAATTAGTAGCAAGCAATTAGAAATGTGTAATTTAAAATAAGCCAGAATTTTCCATTATTCACAATGCAGTAGCACTTAAGACACAGGAGACAATTGCTAAACCTGTAAGAAGTAATTGCTATGCTCGTTAAAAATATAGGGAGTGGTGTCAGGCAGACAAACACTTTCTTAGGTAACAGAATTAGAAAATTTGTCTTATTTCATTTTGCTTTTAATAATGGGCGATGTTATATCAGTTTTGTTTTATGCAAATGTACTAAGATATTAGCAGGGGCTAGAGGAGGC
>VXBX01005517.1:31830-46961 GCA_013400415.1 Scytalopus superciliaris
GCGGGCTCGGGGCTCGGGATGCCGCAAGCCCCGTCGAGGGATGCGGACTCGAGTGACGGCTGCGCATCCCCGGGCCCACGAGTTGAGCCTCGAGAGACCGGGGCAGCTTCTCCCAGAGCCGCCCTGGTGCTGGGCGCCGGCTCCGGGAGGGATGAGCCCCTCGGCGAGGGGTGTCCTGGGACGGGGGCCCCACCGGGGCTGCGCCCGCTGCCCGCCCCAGCCGCCACCGCTGGTGTCACTGGGCAGTGGCGCTGCTGTCGGGCTCACGGCACCCCCTGGATGCTGCCCTGGCTGGGGAGAGCCCCCAGTCAGGGAAACCTGGGCTCCGACGTGCTGGGAGTATCTCTCGGAGCAACCCCTCGTCGGGATGGGACCCGCGGGGTCTCACCGCCATGGGCACGGCAGTGCCCATGGGTGTCTCGTCGAGGGGCAGAGGCAGGGGACACTTTTGCCCTTTCCCAGCTCACCCCAAGCTCTCCGGGTGTTGCAGGGGCCGGGTGCGAGTGCCCTTTGTGACTCTGTCCCGAGCTCTGCTGTGTCAACACGGTGTTGGTAAATGGCTTTGTTTAACCAGGACATGTCGGGTATGTGACCTTGCTGTCCTGGTTGCAAGTGCATCTCCAAAGCTGCTGCAGGTCCCCTCTGCCCGTCGCTGCCCTTCCCTCGGGGCGGTCAGGGGAGCAGGGCCCGCGGGGGTCAGCCTGGCTCCCCTCACACTGGACCGGCAGAGGACAGAGCATCCTCTCTCTGTGCCCAGCCCTCGCCACGCACCCCGCGCAGTGCCGCGCCCCTTGCAGCTCCGGCCGCGTGTGTCCTGACCCACGCCAAATTCAATGGTTGCTCCTGCGATTTTGTCTGTGCATCAGCAGGAAAATTTAGGGCCCGCAGGACCCCTCCTCGGCATGTTAGTGCCGCCCCGACTGCCAGCTCCTGTGCTTCCCACCAATCCCGCCTCTTTCTGCACACTGCGGTGCAGATTTTTTTTATGTTCTGTTGCCTGGAGAGGGGAGAAGAGAAAAGACTGAACAGAGAATAGGCAAAATGTGGATTAAAAATAGTTAATGAAAAAATGTGACCACAAGCCCTGATCCGCAGCACAGCCACCGAGCACAGCCTCTCCATGTTGTGCCAGGCAGGGGCAGGGACAGGGGAAGCCAGACACAAGGGAGATGGGTTGGCAGCTCAGCTCCATCCCCCTGTGTTCCTCCACTGCATCCTGCTCTGTCCTGCATCCTCCAATGGCCCCCGGGGCCTGGGGCACATGGCTGTGCACAACAGGAGCCAGCAGACAGCTGAGCACACGTGCCCCCTGCAGCACCCCTGGCCTCTCTGGGGCCAGTGGCTGGCTCTGCCCAGGGCTGCAGGTGCCTCAGGACAGGGACAGGCTCTGCTGGGACCCCTTCCCAGATGGGTGTGATGTCTCTTGTGCTTCTGTGCCTTGGCAGTGCAGGGTTTGAGCTCACTCCTTGGAGAGGTGATGGGAGGTTGTCCCCAGGTCTGCAGTGGCAACGATGTTCCTTCATGCCACGAGCTGGTCTAGGAAGGTGGATGTGGAGCTCCCAGTGCAGGGGAGCATGTGCACATCTCTGTCTGCACTGACCTTTTGCTAGGCTTTTCCCAGCCCTGTGCCTCCCCTGTGACATGCTAAGCACACGTGTCCTGCCATGTCTCTCATGCTTTCCTTCTGGGTTTTCATGGGTTTTCATGCAATGTGATGAACCAAACCACCCCTTTTGCTGAGCCAGAGATGAGCTGCTCTGTGGCTTAGCATCCCTTTGCCACAGCCAGCTGGGCAGAGAGGTCATTTGGCTGCTGCCCATCTGTGCCTGAAGACCACAGTCCCTCTTTGGTACCGAGCAGCTGTGCAAGGGCCCCTGACCATGCCTGGAGGCAGCCAGGCGGTCGTGAAGGCGATGCAAAGAGTGTTTGTCCTGTTTGCATCTTGTACTGCTGTTGACAAAAACACTGTCAGGGCTGGTTTGGGTTTTCTTGGCCCAAGATGACACAGAATCGGACATCGTTGGTGCCTGGTGACGTTGGCTCTCTCTATGTGCTGCTGCTCAGAGCTTCCACAATCATGTAGTTCTGTGCAAACAAGCCACAGTCTTGCAGCACAAGGGCTGCTCCAGGCAGCTCAGCTGCTCCTCTGCTGCCAAAGTTCCTGGTATTCAGTTCTCAGGGAAGGACTGAGGCAGGAGAGTGGGAAACATCCCTGAGCTTGGGGCAGTGACACAGGCAGGGACAGTGCAGGTCAGATCTCTTGGGCCTCCCTGCACTGACCATCTCCCCTCACCCTCGCCCCACTTGCCATGGTCTTGGGTGGAAAGTGGAGCAGCATCTGCAGGGCCAGGCTGGTGCTGGCATTGCACCAGCTCTGGCCCCGCACCATCCCCTCCCCTGCCAAGTGCCGAAGCCCCTGCCGTGCTGGCGTGTAGCTCCAAGCTCAAAGCCAAGCCAGCCGTGGAAAGTGCTGCATTAACATGCAGGGGGCTAATCCCTGTGACCAGAGGGCACACAGCCCCCACCACTGCCTCCGAGACAGTGGGGCTGTACCGGGCACAGGACTGCACTCATGGGGAATCTGGGTGCCCATCCCACTGGGGAGGCAAGAGTCCCTTGTGGGGAGCAGGCTTTGGGGGGCTGCGCCAGCCTCACAGTGCTTGTGTGGGGCTGTGGCTGTGCCAAGGTGCTCCCAAGTCACGTTGCAAATGCCCATGAGTTTCCCATGGAGGCTTCACCGAGCCACTGATCCATGTGGCAATAGGCCACAGTGATCCCAGAAGTGGAGCTCGTTCCCTCACACGTGCAGTGGCAGCAGCGCCGGAGGGGCTGGGGGACAAAATCCCAGGGGAAGTTGACCAGGGTGGAATGAGATGAGAGTCTCTCCCCAGGCAGGCCTGGGTGCTCAGCCAGCCAGTGAGGTCCGTGCTGGTATGGAGCTGCTGCAGGGCAATGTGGGGAGCAAAAGCCCAAGCCCCTTTTCCCATCCATTCCCTATATCTTAGTGCAATGCCATGGCAGTGTCTTCCACTTGCCTCGTACCCTGCCCAGGCTGCACACCCTGGCCCCTGCCTGCTGAGCACCCCAGGGATGATGGTGGCCACCATGAGCTGCAGGTCAGCCAGGGGCCAGAAGGACAGCAGTTAAGGGGGTGGGGAGTCCTTGCTTTGCCCCTGCGGCTGGCAGGGGTTGGCACAAACACACACACCACTAACAGCCCCACTCCCCCCACCCTGAGGGGAGCTGATGGTGCCTGTGTTTGATCTCTCTGGCCCCCAGTGCTGGGGCTGTTGGCACTGGCCCCTCCCTTACCTATTCTCAGCTGTCCCGGAGGTGGCTCCTTGTTCCTGCTCTGCTGTCGAGGGCATGAGATCTCTCCTTGATGGCTGCGGCAGTGGAGCCCTGACGGGTGTTTGCAGCCCAGACTCCACAGGGGTCAGCAGCCGCAGAGCCATGACATGGGAACATGCCACATTGTCCAACATCCGTGTGGGGTGAAAGTCCCCTGGACACATGCGTTGTGTGCTGCAGCCCTTCAGAGGCACCCACTCACAGGTCAGGCACCCTCCACCCAGAACCCATGGCTTGGTGTGGTGGGGGCTCCCCAAAACCCTGGCTCCAGCTGGGGATGAAGTGCCAGGGCAGGGAATGTGGTACAGAGAGTCAGTTGGGCATAACAGGGCGAGGGAAAGTGGTGACCAGGGTGAGGGAAAGTGGTGGCTGACATGGGGCCAGGTCCCTCCCATGGTGCTGCCTCTGGCACCGAGAATGTGGCTGAGAGTGGCCTCTGGCACTGGCAGCAGTGGCACATCCAGCTGGCAGAGCCACTCCTCTGAGCACTGTGGGCACTGCTGCTGGGCAGTGCCAGGTCCCAGGAGGTGCTTGGTGGTCCTGGCCACCTTACACCCTGCTGTTCCACCATACAGCACCACTGGCCCCTCCCTGCCACTGCCCATCGGCACAGCACCAAGGACAGCTGGTCCATGGCTATCCCTGCACACCCATGTCCCTGCTGGAAACAGCCCCTGTCTGTGCTCCCTGCAGGGCAGGGGAGCTGTGGAGGCCCCTCGCCCTGCAGAGAGTCGGGGTTGTGGCTGCACAGTGCTGTGGGCAGCTGGGGCAAAGGCCCTGGGCAGGGTGAGGGGGGAGCCCCATGCTGGGGCGAGGAGTGTGACCAGCTCTCGTGCCAGGACCCCTCACCCAGTGCAGTCTGCCCGGCTTGGCCACGGCAGGGCTGGGGGCCGGGGAGAGCTGCCAGCGGGGTAGTCCAGGGCAGAGGGCTCCCCACTGCTAAATCCCACTGCAGCAGCTAAAAATAGCAACACCTCTGCCCCAAAGCTGCTCCCCAGCCACACAGAGAGGCTGGCAGAGAGTCGGTGTAACCCACGTGCCTGGAGAAGCTTTCCCAACCGGGACAGGGAGGGATGCTCGGCCAGGGATGGTCACTGGGATCATTCCATGGGGTCAAGATGTGGGCAGTGGTGGGATGGGGCATGTGGGGATGTTGTGGAGCTGGAGGTGGGACAAGGACAGGGATGCTGGCATAGGGGAAATGGGCGGGGATCCTAGGGTGAAGATGGGAGGAGAACTAGGACAGGGATGCTGGTGCGGGGACATGGTTGCTGAGGTGGAGCTCAGGGGGGCTGACACATGGACAGGGATGCTGGTGTGGTCAGGCGGCCAGTGGGCACCCACCAAAGGTCCCTGTTCCCAGAGCCCACCCAGTGAGAACTGTCCCAGGAGACTGTTCCCTCTGTCCTGGGACTGCCTAAATAAGGCCATTGCAGGTCCCGTTCCCCAAGCTGCCTCTGGAGCCCCATGCGCTGATTAATGAGCTGCTCCAGCAACCACTTGCGACGTGGCGAGTGGGTCTGCACTGATGGAGGAAACACGACTTTCCCAGGGATAAAAATAGGCACAGGCAGAGCGGCGAGCCCTGGGAGCGGGGCTGGCTGGGGAGCACGACGCTCTGGCTGGTGCCTGGGGGGAGCCCAGGGGCCAGGGGTTGATGCCATAGTGTCTGCAGTGGCACTGGCACTGCCGTCCTTCCCGTCTCCCCCAGCTCAGCTGTCCTCCCCCCACAAAGCCGTGCCGTGCCGTGGGGCTGCTGCCAGAACGGCCCCTTGTGGGAAGAACGCTCAGGAGCCCCATAACCGGCTTAGAGGGATGGAGGGAATTACAGCACCTCGTGAGCTGAGGTCTGTGCGGAGCACTTGGGTGCCGTGTCAAACGAGGCCCCACGTCGCTGGCTGGGGCTGGGAGCAATGAGGCCACAGTGGCACAGCCCAGCTGAGCTGGTCTCAGAGCCAAGGCAGCCCCACAAGCCGGGATCACAGCTGGTTAACAGCCACCCTCTGTCCCCATCCCTGCGCGGCCCCTTGCTGTTGGTCACTCGCTGTCCATCCTCATCCCTGATCGGTGCTGCTGCAAGGCCATGGCTGGGTGCCCCAAGGGCCACCCTGTGATGTGAGAGTCGATGGTGAGAGGAGAGCCCGGGTTCCAGCCCCCACCTGACAGCATGCTCAGGTGTGAGGAGGAGTCCCTTCTGCTATGGGCTGTGGGCTGAGCACCGACACACAGCCGGGCACCAGCAGTGTGGGGTGGCACCAGCAGTGTGGGGTGGCACCAGTCTGGGTCTTCCCTGGGCATCTGGAGGCAAGGCTGCCAGTGGGCATGAGGATCTACCCTACTCAGAGGTTGTGATGTCCCACATGTGGCTGTGCTTTGGCTGAACAGGGCTTGGGGTTGGCTTGACGAGCAGAGAGGCCACATGGCCACTGTCCCAGTGCCATCCTGGGAGGAAAAAGGTACTTGGTGGAAAAATGCAGAACAAGCTGCTAAATGTGAGTGCCAGACAGGGTTGGGTGAAGACTGGGAAAGGTGTGTGGTATCATGACCAGGGCCAGCTCTGTGCCAAAGTGGCTCCCTCCCACCCTGCCTGCCCCCAGCCCCAGGTACCCCAGCTCTGCCCTGAGAGTCCCCATGACCAGGCATCTCACACAGGATTGCCCACGTGCCAGGGCCGTCACCGCCAGGGTAGAGGAGCTGCCGAGGGCCGGTAGGAAGCTGGACACCCTACGCTGTGCCCCATGCACCTGGCCCATAGGAGGAATGTCCCAGCCACGTCTCCTCACCCTCCTGCTGCTGCTGCTCTGCTGCCAGGTAAGGATGGCCTGTCCCACATGACAGTGCTCTGCCCCATGCCCACTTCACTGCCTGCCCTGGGCCACCACCAAGCCATCCCAATGCCATCCACACATGGCATGGCATGGCACAGCGTGTTAGCCTGCACTCGCTTGTGGCTGTCCCCTAGCTGGAGCCACTGCCTGTCCCCTAGCTGGAGCCACTGCCTGTCACTGCCTGCCCGGGGCAGCTCCTGTGGGCAGGACACAGGTGACAGGAGACACTTCCTGGTGTCCCCAGGGCCCCTCTGCCCAAATCACAGATATCCTCTTTGAGAGATGGAAGGAGTACAGAGAGGAGTGCCAGCGCAACATGAGCCTCCTGCCTGCACCCACAGGTCAGTAACCACGAAGGTCCAGTGGGGTCCTCATGGGATGGAGACAGGGGCTGGCAGGGGATGGGGCAGAAGGGCCAGCACAGGGTCCCAGCAGGACAGGGACAGAGCAAGGGGGACACTGGGGGCTCCTGGCACCCAGGATGAGGCCAAGGCACCACCAGCTCCTGTCTTTCCGCAGAGCTGGTCTGCAACCGCACCTTTGACAAGTACTCGTGCTGGCCTGACACTGCACCCAACAGCACGGCCAGTGTGCCCTGCCCCTGGTTCCTGCCCTGGTACCAGAAAGGTAACAGCCAGCAGGCATGTGCACCGTGTGGTGTGTGCACTGTGTGGTGTGTGCACCCATGTGGTGTGTGCACATGTGTGGTGTGTGCACCCATGTGGTGTGTGCACCTGTGTGGTGTGTGCACCCATGTGGTGTGTGCACATGTGTGGTGTGTGCACCTGTGTGGCGCATGCACACGCATGTGTGCACCCGTGTGGTGTGTGCACCCGTGTGGCGTGTGCACCTGTGTGGTGTGTGCACCCATGTGGTGTGTGCACGTGTGGTGTGTGCACCCGTGTGGCGCATGCACACGCGTGTGTGCACCCGTGTGGCATGTGCACCTGTGTGATGTGTGCACCCGTGTAGTGTGTGCACCTGTGTGGTGTGTGCACACGTGTGTGTTCATGTGCTGGTGGCAGGCACTCATGCTTGTGCTGGTGCACGGTGCCCTGGGGGTGCTGGTGCCAGCACACCCCACCAACCCCTCCCCTCACAGTGAAGCATGGATATGTCTTCAAGACCTGTGGGCCGGACGGGCAGTGGGTGACAGGGCCGCGGGGGCAATCTCTGCGCAACGCCACACAGTGTGAGCAGGACGATGAGGACCTGAAGGCACAGGTGGGCAGAGCTGGGTGGCACGGGTGTGGGGGTCCCTGCCTGCCCCCCGTCTGCCCTCCCTGCCTGCTCCTGCCCTCACTTGCTCCCTCCTCTTCCAGGAAAAATTTGCCAAGACCTATGGCAGCTTCAAGGTGATGTACACCGTGGGCTACTCCGTGTCCCTGTGTGCCCTACTGCTCGCCCTGGCCCTGCTGCTTGGCTTCAGGTGGGGACATGGGCACCGCTGCCCAAAGAGTGGGCAAGTGGAGGCTGAGGGTCTGTGCAGGGGGACTGACGGCAGCCCCCTCATCCACAGCAAACTGCACTGCATGAGGAACTACATCCACATGAACCTCTTCGCCTCCTTCATCCTGAAGGGCGTCTCCGTGCTAGTCATTGACGCCCTGCTCAAGACCCACTACAGTGACAAGATCGACGGCTACAACGTGCAAGTCTGGCTGAGTGACGAGGTCAGCACCACGCTGGGATGGGGCGGGAGCTGGTGGTGCTGGTGGTGCTGGGGCTGGCAGGTCTGGGGGCACCAGTGAGGCTGGGGACTGGTGGCAGTGGTGGGGCTGGGACTGGTGGCAGTGGCAGGGCTGGGGACTGGTGGCACTGGTGGGGCTGGGGGCACAGGCACACACACAGTGCTGCAGCCCTGACCCCTGCCTGCAGGCCGCCGCAGGCTGCCGGGCAGCCACGGTCTTCATGCAGTACGGCATTGTGGCCAACTACTGCTGGCTGCTGGTGGAGGGCATCTACTTGCACAACCTGCTGGTGGTGGCTGTCTTCTCCGAGAGGAGCTACTTCACCCTCTACCTGTGCATCGGCTGGGGTGAGTTCCGGTGGGCTGGCCCCTCTGACCATATCCCCTGCTGTGCCTCACCTGCCCCCCACCTGCCTCCCCTCAGGGGCACCCGTGCTGTTCCTCATCCCCTGGATCATTGTGAAGTTTCTCTATGAAAACATCCAGTGAGTATCAGCCCCTGCTGGCTGAGGGGCACAGGGCACAGTGGGTGTTTGTAGGATTGTGGGGACATTACAATGGCCCTCGTGAGGCTCCACATCATTGCCCATGCAAGGGGCAGGGTGCCTGGCCATGGTGCTGGCTTGGCCAGAGCTGCCGATGCCATGCCAGACTCAGGCAGCCACCTGGTCAAGGGGCTTCCTCGTAGTCCCTGTCCCTCCCCTCTGCAGGTGCTGGTCCACTAACAACAACATGGGCTTCTGGTGGATCCTTCGCTTCCCCGTGTTCCTGGCCATCCTGGTGAGCCCACCACAGCCCCTCACTTGGTGTCTCAGCATCTCTCTTCAGGCCCTGAGACAGCTGTGAGAGGGGCTGCCCATGGCAGGGGAACAGAGCTGTCCCGCCTGCCCCTACCTCTCATGGCTCCCTCCATTCCATTGCAGATCAACTTCTTCATCTTCATCCGCATCATCCAGATCCTTGTCTCCAAGCTCCGTGCCCACCAGATGCGCTACACTGACTACAAGTTCAGGTGGGTGCTGGGCACAGCCCACCCCGCGTGCCCGCAGTGCACACGTATGTGCAGCCACCGCGTGACTCCTGTCCCGCAGGCTGGCCAAGTCCACGCTGACGCTGATCCCACTGCTGGGCATCCACGAGGTGGTCTTCGCCTTCGTCACGGATGAGCACGCCCAGGGCACACTGCGCTATGTCAAACTCTTCTTTGACCTCTTCTTGAGCTCCTTCCAGGTGAGCCTAACCCTCATGGGACCCCTCTGTGGGGGCTCTTAGTCTCGGGAGGGACCAGACTGGGCTTTGGCCTCACACCTCTCCTTCCTCCACCCAGGGGATGCTGGTGGCCATTCTCTACTGCTTCGTCAACAAGGAGGTGAGTGGGACAGTGGGGGCAGGGGCAGAGGGGCGCAGGGTCACACTGATGGCTGCTACCCGCAGGTGCAGGCAGAGCTGCTGAAGCGGTGGCAGCGCTGGAAGCTGGGGAAGGACCTGGCTGAGGAGTACAAGCACACCTACAGCCACGCACCCAGCGCCCGCAACGGCGCCGGCAGCGCCTGCGAGAAGCACCAGCTGGTGAGTGGCTGCACCAACGGGCTGGGGCGCAGCCCGGCCCCCCACCCCAGCTCCCACGGCCCCCAGAGAAACCTGCACAGC
The DNA here is from genome assembly GCA_013400415.1 of Scytalopus superciliaris. Lineage (NCBI taxonomy): Eukaryota > Metazoa > Chordata > Aves > Passeriformes > Rhinocryptidae > Scytalopus > Scytalopus superciliaris. The sequence goes on from VXBX01005517.1 coordinate 41,350, forward strand.
GCCTCCCAGCACCTCACCATGGGAGACCACCACCACTGCTACGAGTTCCCCGAGACCACGGCTGAGAGCCACTTCTGAGCCCATGGCCAGGCGGGAGGGCCATGCTGAGCCACCGGGGTGTTGCCATCCCCTGCCCTGTCCTCCCTGGGTGCTGGCAGGCACCGGGACTTGCTGCCCCGGTGAGGGTGCTGCGCTGGGCGCACAGACAATGGACACAGTGAGGCAGGCAAGCTGGACCTGGACCTCTGGAGTGGGATCTGTGGGGCTGGGGGTGCAGGGGTGGGAGTTCGTCCTGTGGTGCTGCCCTCGTACACCTTTGAGTCCCTGTGCACAGTGTTGTAATTTATCTGTCTCGTATCTGTAAATAGGTGTGGGCCCGTGCCGGGCTGCAGGGCCAGCTCCGTGTGCGCCTCTCTGTGGGCTGTGGGGACTGGGAACCCCGGGGACATCAGACATGTGGGGCCTGTGCTCCCCCATCCCTGGGTGGTGGCCACAGCCAGGGCAGGGAGCTGGGACACCCGACAGAGATGAGCTGCACCAGAAGGCAGACCTGCCTGCCCTGTGGCCCCACAGACGAGCAGGACAGACAGCAGTGGCAGTGGCTGCAGCACTGCTGGCCGGGGCTGCAGCTCCCCCAGCACGCGCTCTCCCCTGGCTCTTAATCGGCTCTGTCCTCTCGCTGCCAGGAGCCTTTAATTAAATCATTTGGCTCTGCTCAGGGCACCCCCACTCTGCCGGTAGCTGGCCCAGCCCACGGCCAGGCAGCAGCTGCCGCAGCACGGAGCACAGCCATGGGGTGGGGGGCTGTGGGACCCCTGTGCCAGCAGGCTGCGGGAGGGACGGGGCACAGCGGTGCCCTAAGAGGCTTGTGCCTTGCACATGAGTGCTAAGCCCGGATGCCACAGCTTTGGGCACCACAATTGCCTGGTGTGTGGGGATTAGGCAGGTGCTGCTCCCTTGCTGGGGTCACTGTGCCTGAGGGTGGCAGTGGGATGGGAAACTGCCCTTCCGTGACACCCACTGCCCACAGCCCCGGGCACAGGCACTGCCCGTCACCCGTGACAGCGCCACACCTGACCCCAAGCACATTATGGCTCCGGGCCCCATGAGCAGTCCAGTGCAGGGGGTGAGAGCTGGACCAGTGTCCCTGCAGCCCCACAGAGTGAACAGCAGAGCTGGGCAGATGGCCACCCTCCTCACTAAGTCTCCCCAGTCCCAGCATCACCCAAACCCCACGGCCATGGCCACACTGCCCACACTGGGCAGCATGAGGGGCGGCAGGAGCCACAGTGTCTGTGGGGTGCAGTGGGGTCCCACACCACGGCGAGGAGTCAGCAGGGCTGGTGTGGCATGGGGAGGGCAGCCGTGGCCCCGCCACGCAGGGCTTGGCTCCGGCAGCAGCACCCGGCCCAGCACGCAGTAATTTTCCTCTGTTTACTCAACAACTCTCTGTCTGCCCCGGCCGAGTGGGACCCGGTGCCCAGGGGCCAGAGCAGCACTGGCAGCGGGAAGGGGGGCAGCAGGGATGGGGGGCAGAGGGTCTGGGCTGTGGGGCTGCAGGGCTGTGGGGTGTGAGGGCACAGGGGCCGGGGCGGAGTGGGCAACGGGAGGGGAACACAGGGGCTGGGTTCTGCCCAGGACACCAGGTGCAGGGACGGGGACAGGGACCACCCTACTCAGAGCCACAGTGCCAGAGCAGCCTCTGTGGAGCCACTGGCCCCACGGCCACTGCCATCACTCCGGCCTCCTGACCATGGTAACGAGCCTAATTGAGGCAAATTGCTGGAGCACACAGCAGTTTCTGGGAAGGTAAATATGGTCATGGCGCAGTGCCGGGCCCTGTGCCTCTTGCTCCAGTGTTGCTGTGGCAACACCCTACTGCCGACCCTCAACGCCCTGCCAGGGCCAGGCTGGCCCCACAGCACTCCAGACCCTGCCCAGGAAGGGTGCCTTGATGTGTGCTGCACAGTGACAGGGACCCTCCAGGGATCCCAGGACAGTCCCAGCCCACTGAGTGTCCTGTGGCCATGTCCTGTGTCCCCCTGGTGCTGAGGGACAGCCCCATTTCCCATGCCATACTGCCCCATGTCCCACGGCCCCTGTCACCCATCAGCCCTGAGCAGGGACAGTGCCTGCTGGTGGCTGGGAGCCCTGTGCAAGCGTCCAGTGCCTGCCTGCACCAGGGCACATCCCACAGCACTTGTGCCAGCCAGGTGTGCCCCACAGCTGGGCACTACCTGTGCCACAGGACTGAGCCTACAGCCCCATGCCCTGGACACCCCCATGTCCCACAGAGCCTTGTGCCCAGGCCAGCAGCTCCTCAGTACCCAGGGACCTGCCTGGACAGCTGGGTTGGGATGCACACACACACACACACACACACAGAGGCAGGCACAGTCCTCAGCTGTCCAGTGGGAGCTGCCCATTCCCAGTGCTCAGTGGGACAAAGGTGCTGCCACCAGCCTGGCCAGACCCACAAGATGGTTTGGGTGCAAAGGGACCTTCAAAGGTCCTCTGGTCCAGCACCTGCAGTGAGCATGGACACCTGCAACAGACCAGGCTGCTCAGAGCCCCATGCAGCCTGGCACTGTTTCCAGGGATGGGGTATCCACCACCCCTCCATGCCAGTGCCTCACCACCCTCAGCACAGGGACTCCTTCAGAGACTGCAGAGTCCCTGCCCGAGGGGCTCATCCCTGGGCAAGGAACGGGCCCAGAGCAGTTCCTCACCTCTGAGCCAGTGGCCCAGGCACTGCCACGCTAGCCACTGTGCCCTGGCACAGCCAGGCACCCCAGGCAGTGCCCTCCACCCCCACACAGCCAGGCACCCCAGGGCACAGCGCCTCACAGGAAAACTCCCACTTTATCAAGGGAATTGAGCACCACAAATTGGTCTCCAAAGTCGATTCTGCCTGCTGATGGGCCTCTTCCCACTGCCTAATTCGATGACAAACACGTTCCTCTCCTCCTCCCACCCTTTAATCTAATGAAGAGCACCGTGTGCGAGGCACAGGGAAATAAACCCTGCCGAAGTTGATTTTTATAGGTAAACAGCCTCATTTCTCTGGCCTGTGGCCTCACCCCTTGCAGGGGCACCCCCCCCTCCACCTCCCCCAGCCATCTCACTGCCCACAACCCATGCTTTGGCATCAGTCTTTATAAAAACCTCCTGTTATTCTATAGAATGAGTTTTGTACACTTCATTAGAGCTCGAGTGGCTGCTGTGCTGGAGCAAGGAGAAAAACAAGGCAGATGCTGGTGAGGCTGCAGGACCCCCTTGTGCCCTTGGGGCCCCACTGCAACCCCCAGGAGGGTCTCAGGTGAGTGCCCAGGTGAGGGGTCAGTGTTGGGCCTCTGTGGCAGCCAGACAGTAGCCTGCCTGGTCCTGGGCACCACACAGAGCTGGGATGGGTCCCCCTTCCCATCCCCTTGGGACACACAGACATGGCTCTGGACATGCTCAGAGCTTTGAGCTAGGGCAGCTCCACCGGCCTGCCAGGCTCCCTGGACATGGGGCACACCACTGGGTCCATCCCACTGGAACAGGCAGAGACAGGCCATGACAGTGACAAACAGCACCTCCTGTCCCCACTGCCTGCAGCTGGAAGGACAAGGGGCCTGGGGCAGGGCACCCCAGGAATGTTTTGGTGATGGGAGGTAAACAGGGTCATGGCAAGTGTCGAGGTGCACTTGAGCAGAAATTCTAGCAATGCTAAGTATAGCTTAAATGCCATTAAAGCAGGAGAGGGAAGAGGATACAAGGGTATTAATAGTCTCAACATTTAAATCCTGGGTGCAGCAACAGCTTCTGGGCTGTTGGGTGCCTGGAGCACTGCCCAAGCCCAAGGGCACTGTGCTGCCAGCACCCAGTGCCCACTGCACCTGCCCACAGGGAAATCAACAGCCCCAGTAAGTGCGAGGCCAAGGCCCCTTTGCGGAAAACAAACACTGATCAGAGGCAGCTCCTGCTCTCTGACCCCCATCCCTGCCATGGGGAGCAGGACCAGGCGGCAGCACCACACCAAGGCAGCCCCAAAAGGACACCAGCGTTTATTTACAACACTCCTCAAGTGACAGACCATAGAGAGTAAGGAAAGGGAACAGCACAGCTCAAAGACTCAACAAAGGAAAAGTACTGACAGCCCCGAGTCCCCGCAGCCCTCCCGCAGCTGCTGGTGCTGGGCAGGCCTGGCAGCCCCGTCCCCGCTAGCCTGGAGCACAGGCAGGCAGGGGGCTGCCCCCTCCCCACGGAGTGGGTCTGTGGCTCAGGTGGGCTCCCTGGCTCAGGTGATGATGCAGGAACCCCCTGAGCCCTGCCAGGAGCGAGGGGCCCAGGGCAGGCCCCCCCAGCACGGCTCCACCACCTACGGCCCCGCAGGCCAAGCCGTGGGGCCAGGTCTCTTCCAAGGCTGCATATCTGGAAAATGGTGTTGGTACAAAACCACAGTGCTGCTGGGCCAAGAAGCCCCCCAGCTCACCCCGTGCAGCCCCACGGCTGCTGCCCCCGTGGGGCTGCCGAGGCACTGAGGCCAGGGGGCTGCAGGTGGCCCAGGCCCCTCTGATCACCCCTCAGGTGCCTGGGGCAGGTGCTGACACCCCACTTCTTTCCATCTGCAGGGAGAGGAGGGACTCCCCCTCGAGCACCACAGGGATCTGACTTGATCTAAGCAAACAGAAAACTGGCCTCGGATGTGGCCCATGTGCTCCAGCAGCTCCAGGTTCCCAGGCACCAGCAGCCCTGGCAGCAACTTGCTGCCACAGTGGAGCCGGGAGCAGTCTCGCTGGAGCCTGCCCAGCCCTCAGCTGCACAGGCCGGCTGGATGGGGGCTGCCCACGTGCCCCCAGACACAGAGTCAGACCCGACTGTCCCTTCTGCCCACAGCCGGCCCCAGCAGTTGTGGAGCCGCGGTGCACAGGGGGGAGCAAGACCCAGCGCTGCCCCTTCTGACAGCACGGCTGATCGGCCCGGTCTGGTCCCACCCAGCGCCCGGGGCAGCGGCGGGAGGGGAGCTGGACATCGGGGAGTTCAGCGTGAAGTGGGGAAGGACAGTTTGAGGCCAGAGAAAGCTATGAGTGGAGGGCTGGAATCCTTTGCAACAGGCTCTGGGCAGCCTTGGTGAGCCCCTGAGCATCCTCGATCTCAGGCAGCTTCAGAGCCAGCCCCAAAGCTAACTGGCTCTCCCGTGGGCTTTTGGGAGCACAGACCAGAGGAGGAAATCAACACAAAATTTCAACTTAAATCTGCTTGAGGACCTTAGGAGACCAGCCGATCCGCAGGGAGGCCCCGCCTTAGGACTTCTTTGCATCCTGTGTGTTCCTCCTCTTCAGATCGCCCAGGTCGACGGGTTTAAACGCTGCGGGGGAGACAGGAAGAGACTTTGGCGGCAGAGGCAGCGCAGCCCCTGCCCGGCCCGCACCGCCCCCGGGCCGCCACGGGCGGGGTGGTGCCCCCGGCCCCCGCACCTTTCAGGCTGGGGTTCGGCATCTTCTCCACGTACTCCTCGACCAGGCCGCGCTCGGAGCCCATCTGGCTGCGCAGGTCGCGCTCCACGCACTGCCAGGCTGCGGGGACAGGGACAGGGCCCGCTCGCCTCGGCCGCCCCGCGGCCCCCG
>VXBX01005517.1:47336-58894 GCA_013400415.1 Scytalopus superciliaris
GGCCCCGCCGGCCCTGCCGCGAGGCCCCGGGGCCGGCCCGCTCAGCGCAGCGCCGCCGCCCCCAGCAGCTGCACCAGGTCCTCGTACTCGGGGTCGATGAGGTCCGAGGGCTTCTCCCCGCGGTCGGTGGTGGCGTCCCGGCTGGCCCCGAGGGACAGGAGGTACCTGCGGGACACGGAGCTGAGCGGTGCCGGTGTCGGTGCTCGGCCCCGGCCCCGCGGGCCCGGCCCCGGCCCCTCACCTGGCGATGTCCGCGTAGCCGTCGCTGCAGGCCATGTGCAGCGCCGTCCAGCCGTTCTCGTCCCGCTGGTGGATGTCGGCGCCGTACTTCACCAGCAGCTTGACGCAGTCCAGGTTTCCCGTCAGCACGGCTTCGTGGAGGGCTGCCATGCCTGCGGGGCAGCGAGCGTCAGCCCTGGCCTGGGGAGCGGCTGCCCGTGCCCAGCTCGCAGGGTGTGCACAGCCCGGGAAGGGGCTGCCAGGAGCCCGCCTTGTAAGGAGAGGACTTCGGGGAAAGGAAGAAATACTGAGGAAGGCAAAGGAGCTGCTGTGGATTCCTGTTCCACTTGTGCAGCATAAATACCCTGTCTGGGATGGTGCTGCACCCACTGCCCTGGGCAGGCAGGACAGAGACAGGGAGGAGGAGTTGCCCCATACTCAGAGTAGCTGCCCCAAATCGTGGCCGAGACTCACACGGAGACATGAGAAGAGTCTCCAGGGTCCTGCTCTGACCAAGTTTTGGGAATTCCTCACTAACAATCAGTTTGGACAGGAGGAAGCCCAGAGTCATTTGAGCCCCTGTCTCTGGCCATGTGACCAGAAGCTGAAGCCAAGCACAAGAAAAGGGCAAATCTGGGCTCTGCACCAGCCAGTATGGATCAAGGCATTCCATAAACTGCTGCTGGTGAGGTTGGGTGCAAACAGAACACAAAGCGTTCCCCATGAGTCCCCAGAGCCAGACATGCAAGAGGGAGTGGTGTCTGTGAGAAACGGGCAGAGCCAGGATCAAATGCAGAGCCTCTCCCCAGTATTCACCAATCTGGGGGTCAAGGGCAGGATCTGGGTCCTGCCCAGAGCTCACAGACCAGCCCGTGCTTGCTGCTGCTTTTGAGAGTCTCACCACACTGCAGGTGCTCTGTTGGGCCTTGGGGAGACCTGGGGGCCGAGCTTCCCTCTGCCCACAGTGTGTGCTGACTGTGCTGGTGAGGGCAGGTGTTGGTGCTCTGGCCTGGGGTGCTGCTTCTCACTAGGGAGGGACCCAGCTCGCTTCAGCTGTGCTGAAGGTTGCCCATGGCCCGGCTCCCACGTCCCTCCTGGCCCCGTCAAGCCGTGCCGCGGCTCTGCCGATGCTGCCAGCACTCACCAGAAGGGTAGATGGTGTCCAGTGTGACCTTCCTGGCCCGTATGAATCTGCCCACCTGTTCCAGGTCCCCCTGCTTGATGTGGTCCTGAAAGACGACGTCGTTGGGGAAGCGCACAGTGCGCGAGGCCCTCAGGCGTGGGGCGTACCGGCCGTACCGGGGCACCGACACCGGGCAATAGTCCCTCATGCCGACAGCAGCCTTCAGGCACAGTGGCATTGGGGGTGCTCAGTGCCCCGGCCCCGTGCTGCCCTGCTCTCTCCTGTTCTGCCTGTCAGAGCCCTCCGTGCCGCGGAGCTGTGCCGGCCCCCCCGCCGCTGCTGTCCCGCCGTGGCTGTGTCCGTGTCCCCAGCAGGCACACGTCCCCCCTCACTGCAGGCAAGTGGCGGCTGCCGTGCCCTCCTTCGCTCCCAAGCCGCATGCAGGAGGTGACACCTGGTACTCGCAGCTCACATGCAGGTCCCCGGCCCAGGACTGATGGTTCTCCGGACGCACCGCATTATAAAGGCTGCCCTGGGCTATTTTGGGCACATGCAGCTCATGCTATTTGCCATGATGCTTTGTAATTGAGCCGCCCAGGCCTGCAACCTCCTACTTTTGGGCAGAAGTTGGTGTCTCATCTTACCACCCACCTGTTGATGTGCCCATCCAAGGGGGTCAAATCTACTCTTGCATGTGTGGCCCTTCAGGGGAGCCTGGAAGCAACTTCCCAGCAGCAAGCCCCCCTGGGGGAAGGGGCACAGGCACAATTGTCAACACAGGGAACTGGCCGTGGACATGCCAGGGCTGTGGTGCCAAATGCAACCAGAGTTGTCACCCTTCTGTAGGTGCATGGGACAAGTTGAAAGAAGCAGGAGGAGCAGTGCTGCCCAGCACAACTGCACACAGCCCAGCATGGAGAACACAGCCAGTGAATTAGGTGTCCCCTCTAGTCTCATGAGGACAGAGCTGCTGCTGATGCTCCTGAGGTAGGTGCAGAACCAGAAGCCTGCACTGCTTGTCCCTGGTGTTCCATGTCCTACTTCAGACTGGGAAGCAGCTGCTGGTGAGGGCAGGCTGCTTCCAGCAGCCTCAGAGGAACAGTGGAAGAATAGCACCACCACCAGACAATTCCTGCCTTCAGTACTCTCCAGCTACACTGTCACAGGCCCAAAACAGACCATCTGCCACAATAGGAATCACTCAAATCCATCAAGCATTCAAGCAACTACTGCTTTTTCCCATTAAAGTCTGGGCATGTAAGACACATGAGCATTTTGTGCTCTGGGTTGTGCTGATGGGGATTGTCCAGGCAGATGTGTGTCAGGAAAAATCCCTGTGCTGCTTTAGGAGTCAGGGCTTCACTCTGCCCCTCCTGCAGCAGCCCCTTGCCTCAAGCCTGGCAGCGTGGTGAGCTGCACACCTGAGAACTCCTGCCCTTGTTTATCTGCTGGCAAACACATCGATCCCTTGGCTGATGGTGTGCTCGGGGTTACATCAGCCGGAACACAGTGCTGGGGACAGAACACTTTCAGCCTGCTTTCTTGGAACTGCAATTAGCCACATGCATGAGATGGCTGCTGAAGTCCTGCTCTGCCACAGGGAGCCTTGGGCTGGGAGGAGAGGTCCCTCCTCTGAGCTGAGCACAGCAGGTCTCAGCCCAGGAACAGAAGAGAATCACTGCAGAGCTCAGTCTTGGTTACACTTCAACTGGCTCCACAAAATGGACCTTTTAGACCTGAGTCCTAGGCAGCACCTTCCAGTGGAACTTCTCACTAGTGGGGCTGCTTTTCTCCCCCCACCCCTAAAATACAAGGCCAGGGAGTCACAGGAAGCTGGAGTTGGAAATATAAGTGTTGTCCAACACTCCTCTGCCACTGCCCCAGCACACGCCTCCTCAGTGACAGGTATCAATAGTTCCCACAGTTGCCCTCCCCTCCAGCCTTACTGTGCCCTCCCCTGTGACATTTATAGCATATTTTCTAACCAAAATACCCTCAGCAGCAAGCATCAGGTTTGGAAATAGCAGTGTGGCTCACAGGGTCATGTGAGCCCAGCTGGCAGAGCCACAGCAGCCCCAGCATGCCCTGGTTCACTAGTCCAGAGCAAGGTCCCCTCATGCTAGCCAGCTGGCCCAGGGGCCACACAGTCCCAGAGCCAACTCACCCCTAATAGAGCACCTGCACAAGCCCATGGAATCTGGACAGGGCATGGGAATTTTTTTTTCTTTTATCTATTATGTGGAGAAAGCTGACACATGCCCCAGTGTAGCAGAGTCCCTCCCAAATCACCCTACAATTCTGACCACCTCCCAGAGCAGGTTTGAATATTCTATATTCTGATAAAAACAAACAGACATATAATAGTATTAAAATCTCAACTTTATTTGGCCGTCAAATTCAGTACCAATGTTATTGTAGCAGAATGCTAAGAACCAGGCTGATGCAGCTCAGGCCTTTGAGGCACTCCCCCTGTCATGTTCCCAAACCCCAGTAATTGCAAATGTCCTGTTTGATCTGTTTGTAAGGCCCTCCCCCACCACCCACCTGCCAGGTCAACCTACCCAAAATAATTCATGGAAAGGGATTGCAAGTCTTGCCTTTGATCAAAAGGATGGAGACACTGCTGGTGAGCCAGCAGCCACCTCCACCCTCAGAGCCTGCCCACAGCCAGTGCACACAGTATTACACCCTTCCAGGTGTTTGGAATAGTCATCTTCAAGTGTCTTAAAGCAGAGGGGAAAGGAACATCTGTCCAGCATGAAGAGAAGCACCTTCACATACACCTTTCCCCAGGAAGCCATCAGCCCTCTGCCCCTACATATACTGAAGGCCAACTCCAGGGAAGGAGAGCTGAGACCATTAAGGACCCTGCCAGGTGCAGAAATCAATGATGGGCTTTAGTTTTAGAAGAAAAAAAAAGAAGAAAGCTTTCTTGGAAGATGTTAGTGGCAAGGCTCCAGACTGTCAGGCCACTGAACTCCTGGTAACACCTCACAACCTCCTGCTGCCCAGAAGAACAGCATTCTCCAGACAAAAGCTGTGTACAAAAAAGTACATCACAATAAAAAAAAGAGCCCAGCTGGCTGGGCTGGCTCCCTAGTGACAGCTCCATTCTCAAAAGCCAAAAGAAAGAAAAGATAAGTCAAGTGTACAGACAAGTGAGGGTAAAGTGTTACTTTAAAAGCCAATCCCTGGATTTCCAGTCATTCACCTTCTGCTTTAAATCTTAATGGGTTTCTGACTCACTGGGCTGCATCACAGCAGCCAATTTAGTGTCTGATTTTCTGGGTGATGTAGATAAGTCTTCTCTTTATAATTCATCCTTTTGGAGTTTCTGCTCATCCTCATCACCTTCCTCAAGGTCCGTCTCTTCATCTGTCTCCAGGTCCTCCAGATCCTGTGGAGGTTACAGACAGCTCCTGGTTTCTGGCACAAGGCAGATCCAGAGCCAAGTACAGCACAGCAGCTCTGATCTGGTCACTGCTCTCTGCTGCCATGTTAACATCCAGAGACTTCTACCCAGAGCTTCACATTCAGGATATTAAGGATTTGCAACCCCTGGAAGCTGGTACCTGAACCTCTAACAGCCCAGCTAGATACACGGGTATGTAGCATTGATCCCACAGCCCAGTTCCAGGTGCTGAGCACCAGTTCCCTAGGGAAAAAGCCCTCAGTGCCCCAGCAGTGCACAACCACAGCACTGCTGCTTCACACCCACTGGGTGCTCTCTGAAAAAGGAGCCCATTGCAGGCCCACGGCCAGCCAGGCTGCACCTGAACAGGTCACACTGATACGGGCACTTTTGTTCACCAGCAATATCCTCTCCTGCCACATAACAACCCAGGATCTTACTTAGGACTGAGGATTCAGGCACAGCACAAGATGTGACCCATGCTCAGTGTTCCTAAGGCCCAGAGTGCTCCATTCACATTACTCACATCATCAGCTGCTGCTCCGTCCTGACCTCCACTCTCCAGGAATTTTTTGAAGCCTTCTAATGTCCTCTCCCCATTATAGTCAATTACCTACAGAGGGAAAATATGAGGATACTGGTTATGGGCACTACAGACCCAGGCCCCTGGACAGGAGAATTCTCTTTCTGAGCAACAGTGAACATGCCAAGCAAAAGGGAATTTAAAAATTCACCTTCACCCATATGAGACGAAGGAAAACAGCTCAGCCACTAGACTTCAGAGATCACTGCGAGGAAAGAATAGCCTGCAGATGAGCACACTGTCTTCTATGCTCCCTCTTCTCCCCATTCCCACTTCCCATCCCCCCCAAAAATCCTTCCTACAACACAGCCCCCCCCAAAGGGTCTTGGGTGTCCTGTAGACTTGATGTGTTCTATCCCAACAGAATGCAGAGCCCTCCCAAAGGCCTTGTCCAAAACACAACTCGAGCAGGCAGCTGAGCATTCCCATGCTCCCTGGCCACACACTCACACGAGCCCAGCTCCTGCTTACATTTCTGCCAGAGCCTGCAGGGAAGAACTTGAGTGTGGGGAAGCTGTGGATTTTCACTGCCTCCACTTCATTAGCTGTCGAGTCCATCTTGGCAATGACAATGTTCTCATGGTCCCTGTAGGTCTCTCCCAGCTTGTCCCAGATTGGAGCCAGCTGCTTGCAGTGACCACACCATGGGGCATCTGTTAATCACAGAGACAGAGCTGCACCAACAACCTAGCAAGGTACCACCCCTTCCCAGCCAGACAGTTCATGCACATCTTTGCAACTAAGGCACTGCCTTTGCAGCCCAGGCTCTGCAAAAGGCTTTCTCCCTAATCCTTGTCATGCAGCATTTTTGGCACCCCTTTCACACACCAGTTACTTGGAATCAGCTGTAGGAAGATACTCACAGAACTCTACAAAAACATTCTTTTTCTCATCAAAAGCAACTTCTTCAAAGTTCTTCCCAACCAGAACTTTGACAGGCTGCTTATCCCAGTCTTCAGGGAGATCCTGACTCATCAGATGGGGCTGGAATAAGACATGAAATTCAGTGATATTGTTTGCTACACAGCTGCTTGGACTGAACATGTGATCACATATCCCAGAAAACCCAGGTTTAACCACACCCCTGGCACTTCAGTCATAGGCTGTGAGCAACCAGATGAATCAGTCACTTCCTCTTCTCCTACAAAAAGTCTCCTTCCCACCATGACCCAGTGGGAATAGCAGCTGCTGTTGTGCAGAGAATGGCTCTGAAGCTCTGCAGGAAGAAAGCAGCACTGCTGACAGCCCCTTTTCCCAGGGGACTGGGCTTTGCTGCACCCCCACAGCCCCTCCAGTGGACAGGAGCAGACAGCTCTTTACACTGTGCCAGACAAGTCACACCTTCCACAGGCTGTTGGCAGAAAGACCAATGGGATAAGCAGAGTCCCTGTAGGGAGAGCACAAGGGCTCAGCTGTGCCAAAGTGGCAGTACCTGGGTCACTCTCCTACAACCTCCACACCCCAGCAGCTCTGCCTTCCATTCCTCAGCATAAACCCCACGCAATATTCCATGCAGGAGACAGGAGTTTCTCTGGCTGACTTGCACAGCCCCTCACAGGGAGCATTTCTGCTTTTTCTCAGCTAGTCTGTTCACCCCAGACACTGTTTATCCACATACCTTGATCTTGCCCTCTAGGAACTTGTTACAGAACTCTTTGATCTTGTCTGCTGTGAGCTCATCAGATTCAGGTTTGTATTTGGTCATCTCTTCCTCCAGGGTGATCAGACGTACAGCTGGGCACTCTTCCTTCTTTAGGCCAAAGAACTCCAAAATCCTCTGGTTGTCACTGTGGTCACTGTCTATGAAGATGAACAGGATCTTGGGAAGAAAAAAGACAGGAGGTGAACACGAGTACCTTGTGGCTACCAAAACTTCACACACACAGGTCACACCAGTGTAGTTGAACAGGGCTCTCTCCCTCCCCTGTCCCAGCAGAGAGCTGGCTGCAAGTCCTCCTCCACAGCTGCTCCCTGTACAGACCCTGCTACACCCTCTGCAGGAGGCAGTCTTGTAGCTCATGATCCAAGAAATCCATCTCACCTTCCCTTTGAAGTCCCCAGCTGCACTCTTGAAGTTGTCCAGCTTCCCTTGATAGTCAGACACACTTTTTGGTAGGAACAGTAGAATATGAGTCTTGATCTCTCCTCCAAAGATTTTAGGAGCAGTCTGAGAAGCAGAAAATAAAATTTATTTTTGGAACAGAGGCAAATCAGTGTTGAGACCAGTTTGACTCTGCTATTCTAACCCACAGGAGTCTCCAGTACTGCAGGACTACTTTGTACAGCAAGAATCACATCTCCTTTACCCTGTGTCCCTCCCACTCCTCCATACCCCCAAACTAGTGTCAGCTCCACAATAAAACATGACCATGGAACCTAAACTGGAGCTTTGCTATATTCTTGCAGCAGCCATGGGAAAGGCCTTATCAGGTATCTAAAGACCCACCTGCTCAGTGAACTCTATGACCAGAGGCAATGAATTGGACTTGATGAAGTTCAGCAGATTATCTTTTGTGAGATCCCCTTCAAAGTTGTTTCGGCCTTCATCGAACTGCAAGAACAGACATTCTTTATTAGAACACTTCCCACACACATCCCTGAAAGCCTTCACACCAGTCACTGCCCCAAAGGGTATCAGCTGCACTCCTTCAGAGCAGACTTCCATCTCAACAAGGTTAACACATGTCCACAAAGTCCAGATTGAGGTGTCCACCTTCCTGGCAAGCAAAGTCCTAAATCATCCCACAGCAGGAGAAGGTGAGCAACAACAACAGCCAGCTTTGGTCTGAGCCTTGCTCTGCACCACTGTGAAACCACTCATGAGGCAGGTCACCAAGAAGGACCCTGAGCAGCCACGTCCAGCCCTGCAGCACAAGCAGCTTCTGCTGCACAGGAATCAGCAGTGTCAGAGCAGATGCTGCACAGCCAGTGCTGGGAACATCTGCCAGCAAAGCCTGCAGCAAACAGTGATTTCCTCAGCTCTGAGGGACCATTCCAGTCTCTGTTATTAGAGACAACGGCACACACTGCACAGCACACTGGAGGGGCCAAGTCCCATTTAATACAGTGTTGTCACCCACATTCCTGACCAGGATTCCCAGAACCCTCTGGCAGCCTGGAACAGGAGCAGCTGTAGAGGTTTCAAGGTTAGAGAGAGGATGTGCAGCAAGGTACTGGCAGGGCCATGCTCACATTGCTGGCAGAAACAGGAGAGTGGACTCGGATAACTTTCTGTTAGGGGAAGCACACCAGTCTCAGCAGAAAAGCTGAGAAAACAGCATTGGAAAATGACTTCTGCAAACACTTTGAGGAGCATTGCAGGTCACCTCAGTGCTTTCAGGATAGCTGTGTGAGGACCTGTGTGAGTATGGACAAGTCACATGGAGTAAGAGGAGAACAATAAGCCCAACCCTCTCAGTTTAGACCCAACTAATTGCAGGGAGTTGAGCCAAAACTCAGAAACAAAACTGTTGACAAAATAAGCCATCAGGTTCTTCTGCCCCAGTGTTTGGTTACTGTGGGTGCTCTTTTTCTCCTTGGTTTGGAGTGGACATGTCCCAGAGCTCCCATGGCACTGTCATGCCATTGCACTGGAACAGGAAGGACCCCCCTCAGCTGCTCCTTCCCCAGAGCCCAGCACTCCTGCCTCATCCCAGCTTGGCACAGCACAGTCACTCCCAATACACCTGACAGGCTGCCAGGCCCAGAACTACCCAGAGTGGAGCACACAAAGATGACACACAAATGGCTCATGTGACAGGAGGCACTGGTACCAAGAACAAACACTTTCTCTCTTCCCTCCTGGCTTTGCTATGCATTTTGTGAGCTTGTTAGGCAGATAATTTACCTGCATCCTCAGCCACAGCAACCCAAGGGGCCTCTGACTCAGAATTTAAGTCTACAATCTTCCAGCAGCATAAAAATAACTAGTGTCAGAGATGTAGTGAAATAAAACACTATTTCAGCTGAACAAAGAATGAAAAACTCTTGTGGCTGTCTTAGGTCGGGCTGGGCAGAGTGATGACTGATGAGATTACAGGTTTAATAAATCTGAACTCAAAGCAGCTTTGTCCTGCCTCACAGCACCCCTAGGTACAGAGCTACCAAGCCTAAGGAGCTTCTCCGTATCTGCTCAAACTGGAATTTCATTCCGGTGACTGGATCTCCATGCCTTGAGAGTACATTTATTTGTGATTCTGTAGGTAGCCAGCATCCCCCTGCACACAATCCACTGCACCAGCCCAGTCAGCTGGAAGTGCAGATCATCTCAGGAGTTTCCCTGGAATCCCTGCCCTGCAGAGCCCACAGCACTGGAACTG
The DNA here is from genome assembly GCA_013400415.1 of Scytalopus superciliaris. Lineage (NCBI taxonomy): Eukaryota > Metazoa > Chordata > Aves > Passeriformes > Rhinocryptidae > Scytalopus > Scytalopus superciliaris. The sequence goes on from VXBX01005517.1 coordinate 56,993, forward strand.
AGCAGCTCCTGAACACAGCAGGGACTGACAGCACAGGCCAACAGTGAGCAGGGAAAAGCAGCTCTCTAAGCCACAACCAAACAGCACCACAGCAGCCATATGGCTCAGCTGCTGTTCTCCCGGGCCTGTCCAAGCCCCAGGGGGCACAGGGGCCTCCTCAGTTACAGCCACAAGTGCTTTAGAAACTGTGTGACTGTTGCTGCACTACAGGGAGCTGAGGAACAGGGAAGTGAGTGAGTGATCAGCCTGGATTCCAAAGCCCAGCAGCTCAGGGCTGGGAGATGGAGAAAGCTGCACTCTTCATGTCCCTGGGGCTCCCCAACCCCACAAAAGGGCTCTGTGGCAAGGGAACACAGCCACACTGACAGCACAGGGCCTTTACTCTCTCCTCCAGGGCTGCCCTCATCTGAGTCTGACTAATTAGAGAAAAAGGAAGAGGCAGCCAACCCCAGTGTGGTGCTCAGGCTTGGAGCCAGCCAGTACCTTTTTGAAGAGGACAACGCCGTCCTTGCTAAGCTGGTACTTGGAGAAGACATCAGCACTGGAGGAAATCCCAAAAGGAATATCATCCACGGCTTCTGCTGCCAACAGGAACTCCTTTGCAGCCTCTGATGTCAGATCCTGGAGAGTAAAGGAACGCGTCTCACACCTGAAGCATTCACATCTCGGGGCTCAGCCCAGAGAACCGGAAGATCAAGAAAGGCAGGACAGCGAGTGTTGCACAAGGCACGGGGCCTCCCTCATTGACTCCCGAGCGGCCCCAGCAGAAGCACAAACTCTACCTTGAAGAAGCCAATCACCACCACGTCGCTGGAGTCCACCAGGGCAGCGGCCGCGGCCGCGTCGCTCAGGGTGGCGGCGGCCGGGCCCGTGCGTTTCTTCAGCCAGCTGACAATGTCCTCTGCCTCCCTGCCAGCTGCACGGAGATAACAGACAGTCACTTTCCCTCCCCCCTGAATGACTGCAGGACCACAAAACCCTCCAGCTTTCCAGAGACCTTTCAGCAGCTGGTCGAGAGGTCAGCGAGAATCAAGATATTGTTTACGCAACTCTTTTCCCTTTCGCTCCTGGGGTAATTAAGTTAATCCCTAATTGATAAGTCAGGGTACAAGGGGCTCCCAGGAATTCATTCTTCTCTCACCTCCAGCCCCAGTCCTTAAACTTTGACCAGCAATACAGCATTTCTCCAAGACTTTAGCATTACTCATGCAAGTATATCACCCTTACCTTCCCTGATTACTATTCTCGATGTTACCCTCAGTGTCCTGGCTGAACTGAATTCTGGGGTGGCCTTCCCTGCAGCTCTCCTGCACTCCTGTTTGCCCCCTCACCCCATGGCCCACACGTTTCCAGTTCTGGCCCCTCCACCGCTCAGATCAAGTAAAGCCACAGAACAAACCAAGCTCACATCACTTTCCTTTCCTATGCAAAGGCAATTCCCTCTTCCCTATCCCACAGTGGGGCTCTGCCCAGGGAGCCCGTTAAAGGCTGGCCCATTCCCGGGCAGCCCAGCGCTGCTGTCCCAGTGGACCTTGTCCAGCAGCGCGGGGCCGGTACAGGGACCGTCCGCCACGTCTGCCCCGCCGGCTCCCCCGCTCACCCGTGTACTCCTTGGGCGCGGCCTTGTCTCCGTTCTTGAAGAACTTGATGGTGGGGTACCCGCGCACGCCGAACTGCTGCGCCAGCTCCGACTCCTCCGTGGCGTCCACCTTGGCCAGACGGATCTCCGAGCCCTCCGCCTTCAGCTTGGCCGCCGCCTTCGCGTACTCGGGGGCCAGCGCTTTGCAGTGCCCGCACCACGGGGCGTCTGCGGGGCGGGCCGTCAGTGCGGGCCGAGCGGCCCCGGAGCCCCCCGGCCCGGCCCGGCCGCTCCCCCGGCCCCTCCGTGCCCCCGGAGCCCCC
>VXBX01005517.1:59110-70199 GCA_013400415.1 Scytalopus superciliaris
CCCCCCATTCCCGGTCCGGTCCCGGCCCCGGCTGAGCCTCCCGGGACCGGCACATCGGCCTCGGACACGGCCCCGCCCCTGCACCCTGCTGCGGGGCAGGGCCTCCCGTTCGGCTCCCCGCGGCACACCGGGCGGGGGGCACGGCCCGGGCTGAGGCTCCGCTGCCCCACCGGGACCGGGCGNGGCCCGGGCTGAGGCTCCGCTGCCCCACCGGGACGGGCCGGGCTGCGCTTTGGGCCCGCGGTCCGTGCACATCACCGGGCCCGCCGGCCCGGGCCCGGAGCCGCGGGGTCTGTGGGAGGCGGGAGGGCCCCCGGGAGAGGCCCCGGCGGTGCCAGCCCTTGCCAAAGCGCCGGGGTTGCGCCAGCCCGGCCGTGCCCGCAGAGCGGCTGTTGGGGCCGCACAAAGGGGGGTTTGTTCCCCTTATCGGCATTTCGGGCCGAGCCCCAACCGACTGCGAGGGCGAGCCCTGCTCCCCCGCCTCCCCCGGCCGCAGGACCAACGTGTGCCTCTGGAGCGGCCACTGGCCACCCCTGCCCTTTCCGAGTCCCAGCATCTCCTGCAGAAGCTTCCCGGGCCCGAGGAAGGAGCCTGTGCCGTGAGCGCCATCCACATACCAGACAGAGCCTACAGAGTTCTGGGTCACCACTGTGAGTCTCCTACGGGAGCGTCTCTCACACTGTGGGTTCTGTAAAGAGCTTTCACAGCCACGCCGTGCTTATCCTTAACACAAACATGCCACACGCTCTGTAAACATCCGCAGGTTCTTATCACGCCGCCTTCCCCGTGGATTGTGTTCTCCCTAATGCCTCCCTCGTTCCTGTGACTGCACAGGAATTTCCCTTCATTCCTGCAGCTGGAATAGGCACAGAGCTGGTTTGCTGGCAGGAGACCCACTCAGAGCCCCCTTTTCACTGCCCCTCCCCATTCCCATCCCTCAGTCCCTCACGCTGCAAGCAATGCAGAACAGGGCAAACACCGAGGGGCGGATCCTGCACACACACAGTGCCATGGGGCCTCTCCTCCTCTGGCAAGGGGTGTCCCAGATCCTGTTTCACGTTCCAGCAAGCCCAGGGCTTGTGCCCTTCTGCAGCTCCAGGTGTTTGCAGAAATTCCACCTGGCCACTTCCCTGCCAAAGACCCAGCACGGACAGCACACAGTCAGTTCAAAGATTTATTTAACTGTCATAAAAGGAGAAGCAGACGATGATTCCAAACCTGTTAACCCGGGTCTAGGACTTACAGACAATACGCACCAAATCAAATTAACAAAAACCTCTCTAGGGGCGGGGCGGGGGGAGTTAAGAGGCAAAGACGTAGCTACGAGGAAGCCACATGTACTTGGTCCCAGTTCTAGTACGACCTCTACGTGGTAGATCCAAATCAAGGCTGTGGAGCTGGCGTGTGCCTGCCCAGCCCCCCGAGACTCACGGGGGCCCTGGGGGGCTCCTCTGCCCCGAGCACTGTGACCACGCAGCCAAGGGTAGAGGCCAGCGGGTCTGTGGCAGGCACGGGGGGCCGAATGTCAAGGCAGTAACTACTGACAGGCCAGGCACAGATTTTATAGGCAGAACAGATACATAAGGCATTAACCGCTTTGGAACGCTCGTCCATCGCAAGCTCTTTGCTGATCGCATCAGGAGCAGCTGCAGAGACAGACTCGTCCATTTCTCAGCCCAAAACAGCCAGGAGGGCAGGTGCTGTCCTGGAATTTCAGTGCTTTGCAGCTACCTGGGCTGCAACGAGAAGTGTGAGGTGATGGCAACACTGGTGACCCCCGCCCCCCTGCCCTGCAGCCCCCTCCGTGCCATGGGGGCACCCAGAGAGCTCAGGGCTCTGCGCAGGCTGGCCCGGCGTCTGGCCAGGCCGGTGCTCAGGGTGCTGGGAGAGGTGGCCAGGCATCACCCAGGATGTCACACTCCCTCCCCTCTGGAGATGTCCCATCTCAGGTGAGGAATGGACCAGCAGCAAAGCGGGAAGTTATGAATCTTTCCTAATAACCCATGAAGGGCATGACCAAGCTGAGCCCATGCCAACGGATGGGGAGGGCAGGTGGTGTTTAAAAAGTGTAACTGGGGCAGGGCCCCCTCCCTAGAGGATACGTGTTACACATTTAAGGCATCATGGTTACAGGGAACATCCACAAATGAAGCTGCCAGTGCTCCCAGGACACTGACGGAGCAGAAGGGGCAGGCAGACATGACTTGAGCCAATAAACTGATTCCACAGCTGCCTGGCACCAAAATTCTTCAGCTACTTGGAGGCAGTAGCTACCCTGAGCTGTGCACAGGAAAGCCAAGCACAGGATCCTAACAGGAGCCCCTCTCCTTCGGCACCTCCTGCATAGAGGAAGGTGGGAAGCAGGGAAGGGCCTGGCGAGGGAGCGGGTGCTCCCCTTGGCACTGAGGCAGCACAGCCCCGGGACGGGCAGCTGGAGACCAGATGCAGACAGCATGGTTTGGTCAATGCACTCGGCGATTCTCTGGGGAGGGGGCATGTACAAAACTGAGCTCTCTGGTCAAATGATAATGGGGGTGACAGGTAAGAAGGTTCCAATGTCAGCACTTTGGTACGGGGGGGAATTCTACGGTAGCCACTGTCTGATTCACGCTCTCTGGAGTTTGGCCTCAGGAAGGGCTAGTCCTTCCAATCCTTCTTGATGGTCAGGTTCCACTCCCAGGACAGGTGGTCAGTCTTATCATCATCTGTGAACTTGGATTTGATGTTGTAGCTGCCCCGGGCCAGCATGCCCTTTGGGGCCTCTTCCATGGGGGTCAGAAACTCATACTCCTCTGCCCGGGGGCCGTAGCTCCCAACCATGTATTCAGTCTTGTCAACTAGAAGGAGAAAAAGAAGTGTATGAAGGCTGTTCAGGAGCCTCCCCTGCATCTGGGGCAAGGTAAAGCAAACAAAAGGTCTGTTACTGCCACAGCAATCCACAGAGCAGCTGCGAGAACAGGAACATCACCCATGTTCAGAGCTCCATTCCCTCCAGGAGCGGCCCCTCCTGCAGGGAGTGACCCCCCCAGTGCTGGCACCACTGCCAGCTGTGACCTGCTTCCTGCTGTGCTTGGGGGGATGTCACACATGCTCGAGGGGGATCACACATCATACAGCTGGGACCATGAGCTGCCCTGCAGGACCAGAGGCCTCCACAGAGCTTCACGGGCCCAGCAGCACCAAGGGCTGTCCCCTCCTCCCGTGAGGAGCTGCCAGGCAGCCCGTCACTCCAGTAGGATGGGCAGGAAGCCCTCACTCACACCGAGCAGCAGAGTCACAGAGAAGCACTTACTTTTCACCCCTTTCCGGAACGTGTGCTGGATGTACTTCAACCCTGACACAATCTCCCTGTTCACCTGTGGAGAGAGGAGCAGGGACTGTGCAGGATGTCTCTGTTCACACTGCCCACCCTACCCGCAGGAGAAGCCCATTCCCCCAGCACCACCCCCTTTCCACGGGGATCATGGCAGTCTCGTGATCCGCTGGATCAGTTTCCAGGTCAGAATCCTTACCCTAAAGGAGATTTTTATCCGGTATTCCACACCCTCCTTCAGCACAAACGCCTGCTTCTTGTAACTCTCCAGGTCACCTGTGAAGAAGGGAGAGGGTTGCTCAGAGCCCCTCTGTGCTGTGTTCGAGGATGAATTTCTGTGACATGTGGCCAGGGCAGGAGCTGCAGGGGCAGGGAATGGCCCCTGTTGCAGGGCCCTCTGTGCTGCTGGAGCCAGCCAAGCAATGCCCTGCAACAGGACACTGTAGCACAGCCATTCAGTTAATTCCAGAGTGTTCCTTTGCAGATGTTTACCCCAAGGCTGCCACGAATGTCACCATGCAGGCTGGAGGAACCTGCCCCATCCAGCCCCTCACCTCTACAAAGCACCCAGGTGCTGCAGCACCACTGCCAGGCTTCAGGGGCAGAACCCACCAGGGCTCAGGCACCCTGCTCTGCCTCCAGTACTCTACTTCTGACCCAAGAGGGCTTGCCCACTTGCCAGCAGTGGTCCTGCCAGCTCTGCCCAGGAGCAGGGCTGGAATTCCTTCCCAACTCACCTGTCAGGTCCAGCTCCAGAGGGCCTGGAGCAGTAGCACAGACCAAGGTCAGTTTGGTCACCACCACATTTGGAGCATTGGGATCTAGAGACAAGGGAAAAGGCTGTTAGACACCTGTCCTGACACCAGCCAACACAGCTCCTTTTGCTTCTTGAAAGATCCAAGAAAACCAGTGAGAAGAACCTCCCACTGGGTGATGGTCAGGGCTCCTGCTGCACCAGGCTCAGCCCACAGTCCCCTGCTGAAGGCAGTGCCACCCCCAGCCATCAGTCCCTGCTCTGGAGTCCTACACCACAGACCAGGGAGCAAGACACAGCTTTGTGCTTCAGGCTGTGCTCCTGCCCAAACACAAAGCTGGGAGAGCAGCTCCCAGGTGGGAGCAGAGAGAAGGCCAGGGAGGACTGACACCCCCCAGGGCTCACCTGCATTGACAGTGATGGCTCCCAGCAGCGCCTCCTTGTACTTGCGCAGGCTCTCATCGTCCTTGTCCAGCTCCTGGATCTCCTGGATGCTCTTCTGGGCAGGTGGCTTGTAGTTGACAGAGTGTTCATCCTCCTCGTTCTCAGCTGCAATCTGGGCCAGCTGCTCTGCTGTTGGCTCCTGCTCTGCCATCCTCACGCACACAACTCACGCTGAAGGGAGGAGAAGTGTGACTGCCCCAACTGACCACACCAGTGTGGGGATCTCCCAGCAGCAAGGCCCCCCAGGACTGCCCCACTGTGACTCCACAGGCTCCTGCTCCCACTGGGGCCCTTCACGCTGTCCCCAGGAATACACAACCCTGCCAGGGGCCCCCAGCCCCTGCAGAACCCTCCACAGGCCAGGTCTTGTCTTCAGCTCATGGAGGCCCAGGCAAAAGGGAGGAAAAATTCAACCTCAGCTTGTAAACTGGAACAGGTAAATACTCCAAAGCCAAAGGGAAAACACTCTCCTCCACATGACCCACCAGATGAGGCTCTCACCCAAGCCCAGAATAAATCCAAACCCAGAATAAACCCAAGCCCAAAATAAACCCAGTTATGCTCTTCAGAGCACAAGATTCCAGCTAAGAATAGGCCCCTGTCCCATCCAATGGCATGAATGCTGGGAGCCTCTGCTGGGATCTGGCACCCACCATTTGTAATTCCATCAAGTCAGTGCTCTGTGCCAGATGCCTCAGCAGAGCAGGATGAGACACCTGGCTCAACCCTTTCCAAGGGTCTGTGGAACACATGACCACAGAAACAGGCAATGGAACAAACAAGGTATGGAGCCTGGCTCAGCTGCCCAGGACTCTGCCCAGGACACGCCCAGCTGCCCTGAGGGCTGGGGAAAGGTGATGACAACACCCCACTAAAATCCTTGGTAAAAGCCAGAGACACTCAGGAATTCCTGGTGTTCCACAGGGCACGCTGCCTGAAGGGTCATTCTATGGTAAATATCAGCTTGGACTTTCTGAAGACTCAGACCACTCTGGCACAGCTTTAGAAAGGCACTGGGGGCACAATGGGACACCACAGGGCTATACCAGGGCTCTCCATAGCACAGGCATGTGTGCCAGGAGCTTTTCCTGCTGTACCTGCAGCTCCCACAGCCACTGGCACCACCCCTGCACAGAACAGCAAACAGCTGCTCCTTCCACATGGCATCCTCCAACATCCTCACACTGAATGCTGTGGGAATCTGTCTCCAAGGGGCATTTAATGTCATGTCACAAGTGAACAACTGATGAGATTTCACTCCAGTGTCTCCATATCAGACCCAGTGCCCTTCCTTTGTGCAGGTCTCCCAAATAGCTGTTGGGGTTGAGGACTCCCAGAAGTGTTGACCAAACTCTCATTCACACCCCCTGTTCTGCTGCATCCCCTCCCTGCACCCTGCCTGATCCTCTCCTCCTGTCCTTGGGCTCACCTCCATGCTGGATTCTCTCTCCCAGGCACCACAGGTCGTTCTCAGTCCCACACCTTGTTCTGAGGATACCTGCAGCTTCCAGGAAGTGAAAGTGATGGACTTTCATCTTTACAGGAACTCAAGTCCTGAGTCCCAGACTCCTGGTGACTACCAAATTCTGTAACTGCTCTCCATGAGAGCACAGTAGCCACACACCTGTCAGAGGATCCACCAGCATCCACACACCTATCCCCAGCAGTGCTGGGAACCCTTCTGTGTGTGAGCCACCACAGACACCCTCCACCCTTTGGGACCTGCACGATTCCAGCCAGCACTGCAGGCCAGGCCAGGACTGGGCTCTGGGGAAACAGTCCTTGTCTCTCCCACCAGCTTCCCCACAGCTCCCAGGAGTTCCACAGCTCTGCGGGACAGTACAGCCCACTGGGAACTCTGCCACAGCTGCAGAGAGGGACCCCAGCCCATGCTGGAAGCAGAGTACAGGAAGGCTCCTGGTCCTTGGGAAACACCCCCAGGCTCCCCTGCAGATCCTCAGGATCACGGGAACCTGCAGAAGGCAGCAGGAAGCCAAATCTCCTCCCACGTGGGAATTCACACTCTGCCTTCACTGCTCCCTCAACCCAGCAGTTTCTCCCGCATTCTCTGCATGTTTTGTGCAGGACAGAGGAACTGCAACAGCGAAGGCAGGAGCCCCATCTCCTGCCAGGCAGAAAGAACTGCTGAGAACATCCCTGCACGTGTGCGGGCGGCCAGCAGGAGCCAGCGACTCCAGGATCCCGATCCCACGGCCCCAGCGTTAGTCAGAGTCTCCTCAGATGAGCTAATCGGCATCTGGCACCCACCGGGGCTCGGACACGCAGCAGCGCCAGCCCCGGCCGTCCCCACCCTTCCTCCCTCCCCGCACAGCCGCCCGGAGGGCTCGGCTGGAATGCGATCCAGCAATGCCCGTTTCTGCAGGGCCCTGTCCCGGTTCGCTGTGCCGGGACGGGGGCCCAGAACAGCTCGGAGGGTGCCGGGGCAGCGCAGGGACACACCCGCCGGGAAGGACGGGAACCCGGGCACGGGCAGGAGCTGTCACTGCCCCGGCTCCCGGCCCGGCCGGGAACACGCGGGATGGCCTGGGCACGGAGGAGCTTTGATTTCCTTCTGCTCTAACGTAACCCCGGCCCGGAGCGCCCCGACACGGCCCGGGCCCTGCAGAGCCAGCCCGAGGAGAAGGGCCACGCACTCCCAAACGGCCCCAGCAGCAGAGAGGCCTCTGGCAGGGCTGCAAACCGGGATGCGAACCGGGCACCGGGGCGGGTACCGGGGCCGCGCCCGCGCGTGCCCGCCCCGCACTCACGGCACGGTCCTGGCCCGCTGCCCGGTGCGGGGAGGAAGGGTGGTTCATGGGCCCCAGTTTGCCTACTGCCCCAGTCCCCCAGGTAGGTGCCTCCAGCCTTCCTCCTCCTCCTCCTCCTCTCCTCACCCCACCAGGCTCAGCTCTGCTCCTGGCCAAATCCTGGCCCAGGTGGTGCTGGGCTCTCCTCTTCAGGGGGTCCCTGCATGGGCAGGGCTGTAATGTGGGTGACCCCTCTCCTCAGCTCTGCACCGGCTGCCGGGTGCCCACACCTGCCCGTTCACCGTCAGTGCTGTGCCCTGCCCTGACCATGGCTTCCCCTGCCCTGGCTCCCCGGGGCGCCTGCGTGAGGGCAGGGAGCGGTATGAGCTGGACGTGCTGCCCTGGCAAGGGCCCAGGCTGGGCTTGGATGAGCTGCAGAAGCCAGGTGAGACCCCATGAGTGGTGGGCATACAGCACCTGGGTTGGGGAACACCCCAGACACCTGCTGGAGGCACCCAGTGGGGTTTGGAGTGCCAGAACTGTGGGGTGCCAGGATGGGGAGAAGAGTGTGGGGCAACCATCAGCTCCCTGGGGTGATGTGGGAAGAGCTGAGGGACAGTGGGGGCAGTTGGCACAAGGCACTCCAGGGTGGGAGGAGACAGAGGGAACCCAGGGAGTGGTGGNCCCCAGCACCCCCCGGTACCCCCCCAGCACCCCCAGTCACAGCTGGTGGAGCCCCAGTGCTGTGGAACGGGGACAGGGGGCTTTGAGCCCCCCGGCAGCCCCGGGCCCTGCACTGCCCCTGCAGTCCTGCTCAGCCCATTCTTTGCATACTCTTCCCCTGGTTTGTCCCGGTCCTGCACCACCCACTCTGCTGTTGTGGTGCCCCCGTGGCCCTGCTGGGATTTGGGCCCAGCCGTGGCACAGGGAGCTCAGCAAGGCTGTGGCAGGTGAGCAGCTCCCCATGCTGGGGCTCGTTTCTGCCACCAGCACTGCACCCTTCCCTTGGCAGCACCCCACACAGTTCTTCCACGGGGGATTTTCCTTTCTGCTTTCCATTCCTGCACCTTTCAGCTCTGTGGGTTTTGCTCAGCTCCTGCTCATCAGGGCCGTTCTGGCTCTGGAGGAGCTGCCCCAGCCTGGCAGGAGCAGGGACTGCTCCTCAGCCATCAGTCACAGCAGGTGACAAAGTGCTGTGGAAAGTGAAGCCGAGGGCTGGGCTGAGGCACAGCTCAGCTTCAGAGAGAGACTGCTTTAGTCCAAGGACCTGGAAAACTCTTTCCCTTCCCCACCAGCTCCAGGCTGTCAGTGCTGCCCGGGATGAGACACCCTGTGACAGTGCCCCAACAGCACTTACCCTGGCATTGTAAGCATCCAGCTGTGCATCTAGTTCTTCTGCAGAGAGCTGCTGTTTGGAAGTTCTTCCAGCTCCTCTGCCTCTCCCTCTGTTCCCGCCACGAGTCCCTCGCCTGTTGCCTCCACCACCAAATCCCCCCAACAGCCCACGGTTTCTGGTCATGCCACCTCTGTTTACACTGTGAGTTTTAAAAAGCAACCGTTTTAGTGCATTCAGTGAACTCAAACAGGACCCACGTTCCTCGCCAGGGCAGGTCCCAGCCCTTTCCCACCCCCTGCCTGGGGCAGGGGCTCCCCCACCTCTGTGCTGGTCTCCGTTGCGTGTCGATCTGTGATGTCACCAGCTGGATGTTCATGGGGCGCCCTGCAAGGGGGGACAGGCAACTGTGAGCCTGCACAGGGCACGGCTGGGAGGGAGGGACAGGGGTGTGCCTGCTGCTCCTCTCCAGCCACACAACAGGCCAGGGAGACGGCCACACACTCACCATCCAGGGGGACCCCATTGTACTGCTTCATCGCCTTCAGAGCATCGGCCTTCCTCTCAAAATGCACGTCTGCCGTCCCTAGACTGCGACCGGATCTGTCGTAGTGCACAGCTGCCTTCTTCAAGGTCCCAAACTCTGCAAAGAGCTCCTGAGAACGAGAGGGAGAGGAGCACACCCGCCTGTCAGCACTGCCAGCTCCCCACACAGCCACCCACAGCGAGCACTGACACTGTTCCACCCTCCACGGGCAGCCTGGCAAAGCACAGACAGCACAGCCCTGCAGGAGGAGCTCTGGGAGCTGCCACAGGCAGCACAACCAAGCAGGACTCTGCACTGACCTCCTGCAGGAGCACATTTATAGCCACTGAAGTCGACCCAAGGGAGATCAACCTGTTTCTTTTCCTAGGGAAACTGGGGGGTCTTTGTTGAGGCTGAGTCAAAGGGACTACTGGAAACACTCCAGACCCCAGACACCCTTCCCACAGACATTGAGCCAAGGAATCCATGAGATGATGGCAGCTGCACTGTGCTTTACTGGTGCCCATTAGAAACATCCCCCCAAAACAGACCAGCAAAGTTCCCAGCTGAGAGGTCTGCTCCTTTGCTGCCACAAAGGCTGGAAGAGGCAGCAACGAAGCCACCAATTTTGTTTCACAGGTGCTACATTTGGGAAGACAACAAGGACACCTCACCGTGGTGAATTTCCCAGCAGGGCTGTGCTGTGGGGCCCCTGCACAGCTCCACCAGGCGTTACTGCCCCACACTGCCCAGCCCAGCCCTGCCCGTGCCAGCCCTGAGGGATGGCACTCCCAGCAGGGCTGCTGGAGGGGAGCAGCACAGGGCTCTCAGCTCTGTGGCCCAAGTGGGGCTGTGCCAGCCCTGCCTGGAGGAACACAGGCAGTGACACCGTGTGGCTCCTCCGCAGGTAGAGCTCCCCTGGCTGCTTGCACCACCTAACGAGGAATTAGCACAGGAACAAAACCAACCCCACACCCGAGGCAGCAGGAAATTGTGGGGCTGGGAGTAACAAGCAGGGCCAAAGCCATTAAGTGAGCTCTGCAACTAAACGAACCCCCGGGGCAGCTCGTGCATGGGCGGGCAGGGGAGTCCCCACCCAGCACAGGGGCTGCGTTTCACACCCGAGCCCCACTGCAACAAACAGGAGCTTATTTACACCCAATCTGCAGCAGTGGAAATGGAGACACGTCAGGAACACAGCGGGTGTGCAGCACACTGCTTGGCTGACTGGGTGACCTGACAGAGCTTCCTTCCAGTCCCCCAGGCACAGCCAGATCGGTGTGTGGAGGGACTGGACTGAAGGATGATGAGGAAGGTCTGACAGAGGCCGTTTGGTTTCCCCTGAAGAGGACACGAGGTCAGAGCCCAGGGTGACGTGCCTGGGGCAGGAGCCCCACACAGGGACACACTTGGCACCCAATCCCTGCCCAGCTCAGGGCCCACTGTGGCCGTGTGTGACCCCAGCCCCAGCCACCAGGCACAGGGCAGGGCCCGGGCACACCCGGACACCAGCACAGGAGAACCCTCTCCTCACACATCACTGAGCACCCCCGAGGCCCAGCAGAGCAGGACGTGCCAGAGCGCCGGGACACACACACGGCGCGGTGACGGACGGCTGCAGCTGCCCCGAGCGGGAGCTCAGAACTCACTGGGAGCTCTGCGGCCCCAGCTCCATCCAGCCCAGGCGCAGCATCGCTCCCGCGTGTGCCACGGCTCAGCCACTTACAAAGAACCTACAACCCGGCTTGTCCAGCCCCCCCTGGGACCCCCTGGGACCCCCGGGGCCGCGGCACGGCAGGGACCCGCGGCACGAGCTCCGTCCCGGGGGACTGGCCCGGGGACCCTCGGCCGCCGGTGCGGGAGGCGGCGGAGCCCGCGGGGCTCCCGGCCGCGGTGCAATGAATGAAACCCCCGCGGCCCCGGCGGCGCCGCCCCGAGCCCCACCTGGATGTCCGCATCCGACACGCCGAAG
>VXBX01005517.1:70679-81935 GCA_013400415.1 Scytalopus superciliaris
GTCCGTGCTGCAGGTAAGGTGCCCGGCGACGACTGCCCGCTGGTGTGGGGACAGTGCTCGCACTGCTTCCACATGCACTGCATCCTGAAGTGGCTGAACTCGCAGCAGGTGCAGCAGCACTGCCCCATGTGCCGCCAGGAGTGGAAGTTCCGCGAGTGACGGCGGTGCCGGCGGGCCGGTCTGTGCTCCCGCCGGGCCGGTCTGTGCTCCCGCCGCGGTACCGGAGCCCCCGCCATGCCCCTCGCACGGACAGCAGCGGGGCCCGGGCCGCGCTGGGCCCCCCCGCACCCGCAGGGGCCGTGTCCGTGGGGCCCGGGGAGCGTGCGGCTGCTCGGGCCGCACTGCGGGCTCCGGAGAGACAATAAACAGGCTTGGCCAAGCCCTGCCGTGTCTGTCCTTGCAGGGTGGGGAGGTGCTGTGGGGCGGGGAGAGCCCACCCGCAGCGGGGGAGCTCTGGGGCCGGTGCCGTGGCTGCTCAGACACCCGGCAGAACAAAATGAAACGTGAAATTCAGGCCATTTCCTGGCACCGCCGTCCTGCTTTAGCTCCACGCTCAGTTGTGCCCCTGGGACTCGGGGGTTGTCCGTGAACAGCTCAGCAGAGGAGCCCAGAGGCACCCAGAGGAAGGCACATCCTGTGTCAGAAGTTCTCAGTGAACTCAGAGCAGCTCTGGAGGCCCCGAGGAGCAGCAGCTCAGCTGTGTCTGTCTCCACCCACAGCAGTGACAGCACGAAAGTGCTTCTGCCATTCTTCAGTACCAGCAGTTCCTGCCCTGCCCCGGGGGCAGCGCAAGCAGCGGGATCAGCCTGGGGCAGATGCATCTCTAGGGCTGAGCTGCTTGTCCTTAGGGCCAGACCCCTCTGCACTGTCTGTGGGAGGGGGCTGTGCACGGCAGAGGGGGATTTGTGCATTGTGGAGCTGGCAGAGCCTGGGAAGGGGCTGACAGCTCAGAGGCAGAGCTGCTCCAGGGGCAAGGAGCAGGGGTGGAAGCTGTGGGGAGCCAGTGGGAGCTGCACAGGGAATGTGCTCAGCCCCAGCATTGTTGGGGTCCCAGCATATGTTCCCTCTACCCCCTTTCTGCTACCTGGGCTTGAGCTCCAAAGAGACCAGTGCACAACTCTTCAACATTTTATTAATGATCAGCAACAAAAGTTTACAACAGCAAGGACACCAGACTGGGCCTGGGAGGACTGTCTGGCACAGTGCAGGGAGCAGCTCAGGACACCCACCACACCACCCTGGAATGTAAGAGGCAGAAGGGGCTCAGCCCTGTACTCATCCTCCTCAGGCCCTGCACCTCCCTGCAGGGCACACAAGCTGCACATCAGCCCTCAGGAAACAGCCCTGAAACTTCACCTGGCCAGGTACCCCCCTCAGGTGACACGTTGGGCACAAGGGGGGCTCTGAGCACCATCCACACAAGGCACCAGGTCCTGCTGCCTCACAAAAGCTTTTGGGAGAAGCTCCCAGGGTTCCCACACCTCAGGTGGAGAAATGCCTCGATGGAGGGTCCCTGCACCCCCTGCTCCCTGTCCCTGGAGCAGCAAACTATTTCCTTTTATCCAACTCAAGCCAGAGCAGCAGGGACAGGAGCTGAGGAGGCACAGCACCTCCAGCAGCCAGCACTGACAGCCCCTGCTCTCTAAGCAAAAGGAGCAGGAGGAGCTGTGGGGGCCACATCCCCCCACTCAAGGCCACTCTCACTGTCTCTGTCAGGCTGTCCCCACCACTGCCCAAGGGGCTGCTCTGGACACAGACCCCAGTCAGGAAACCCCAGTCTGGTGGGACAAGGAGCCCCAGGCAGCTGCTCCACTTCCCTCTGAAGAGCCAGAAATGGCAGAAAGTAAAATCACATCAAATGTTAAAACATTAGTTATAATTAAAACCATTTTTTTTTGTCAAATCTCCTCCAGGGAAAGGGGACGGAGGCTGATTAACAGAGATAAAACTAGGCAGCGGGATCCCGACTCGTTATGTCTGCATAATTAGTGCAGGAGGAGCTAGGACAGCAGAGGGTAGGGCAGCACACCCTGCCCCCCCTTCAGGGGTCCCTTCCCCAAGAGCTGCTGCTCCCACAGAGGGTGAGGCTGCTGCAGCACTCTGTGGCACACACATCCTCACTGCAGCCTACTGCTTCTCCTCCTCCAGCCTCCTCATGGCCTCCAGTACGGCCAGCTCTTTTGCTTCCTTCTTCTGGTTCCGAGCTTCAAACTCCAGCCTGCATCAATCACACAACACCGTGAGAGTCTCATCCATCCACACCTCTTGTAGACAAAAGCACCTGCAGCAGGAGAGCACTCACTGCCTTTTCCTACACTGCCCTGTTCTGAGAGCACTTCAGAAACCCTCCTGGGGACCCCAAACTCTTCCCCAGCCTCTCCCCGAGCTCCCCCCGGCTGTTGCCATGACTCTCTGCTCCTGGGCTCTCACACTGGTCCTACACTACTTATTTCTCCCTCTGAAAGAGGCTGCTATTCCAATCTTGAGCTGTCCTGGGACGGATCACATAGTGCCGTAACACCAGAATCAAATTCACCAGAGACCCGAGCCCCAAGGTCCCTAAAGGTGAAGGGCTCAGCCCTAAAAGAGCAAAGCTCTGAAAGAAGTAATATGCTCTTTCTCCCAAGATCGGGCAAGGAAATTTATCATTAATAAAGAAATAAAAAACATTCCTTTTAGCATGTTCTGACACAGCAGAGTTCAGTTGTTCCTTTCCCTGTACAGACTGGTCCATCCACACTTACAGCCTGCCCAAGCTATGGAAGGACGAGTTTGCTGACTCTGTGCCTTTAGATAACCCCTTTTCTCCCAGTTTGATCCCATGTGTCAATCCCCAGACACTCTGGACAGAACAGTATGTGACAAAACTAGGATAAACAAAAAAAAAAAAATCGAACCTGTTCTTGATGATTCTTTGCACAATTAGGTCTGTGGTGAGATTGCTGCCACTGTCCACCAGCTGGAAAATGCCACGTCGCTTCGGTTCCTGTGAAAACACGTGGGCCCTGGGTGTGCAGCTCAGCAGTGACAGCTGAGCCAGGCTGCTGCAGGCCCTGCAGCACCCACCCAGCCAGGATGCACGGTGATCTCAGAGGCAGAACAACCATGTACATGGGAGCTGCTCAGATCCAGCACAGCAAAGCACATGGGATTTCTCAGCCTGCCACGAAGGCAGCAGAAACAGGCAGACCAAAACATTCCCAGTGAGAGTGGAGCTGTTGGGAGAGATTTACAGTCTCTGCTCCCCGTAGCTGCCCCTCAAGGGTGGATAAAAACCAGCATCATCTGCCAAGGTCCTGCCCAGGGAGCACCCTCTGCAATACACCTTCTCAGCCTAGGAACACAACCAGAGCCAGGCTGTGTCTGCCAAATGCTGACAGAGCAGCTGGTACCTCACCTCGTATGGATCAGAACCGTCCTTGTCTGGCACCACCTCAGTCATCCCGTGACACACAAGTGTTACCTGGAGAAGGACAAAGTTTTGCTGACAAGATCCAAAAAAAGACGACAGGGATGTTCCAGTGCCACTGCTCCCACTAAGGACAGCTTGGAGACCAGCAAAACCACTCTCCTGTACCAGCCTGGCAGTGCCTCTGGAGCTCCCTGTAACCCACTGGGCAGGACACCTCCCTCTTACACCCCTGTGTTATCCTGCACCACTTCACCTCCCCAGGCCCATCACACACCAGCATCTTCATGTCCATCTGTACGCCAGGACTCACCCTGAAGTGATCCAACAGATCGGCAGTGACAGCATAGGGAGCTCCAATCACCACCTCCGAGACGTACTGCAGAAGGAACCAGGGAGAGTTCAGATTTGGAAAAACCCCAATCAAACAAAAAGCCAACCCCAAGCGAGAGGCCACCTGCTTCCTAAAGAGACCTGAGCAGGTCACCTGGCTATAGAGTCAGGAACTCAAATAAGGGGAGAGGGAAATAGGTTCAGCAGCCACTGCTTGTCACACAGCAGATTTTTTTGTTCCCCTAAAGAAGATCCCTCCTATGCCTATAGAGCAAATCTCAGGGCACACGTTTCTGGGGCTCCCCACAGTTCTGTCTCAGGAAATTTCTCCCCTGCTGCAGGGAGCAGAGAGTTCTCTACCAGCACGTCTATCTGCATGGAGCCATGCAGCCCCTGCAGCCCAGCCAGACAGGGCACGAGCTCAGGTCAGCCAGGACAGCACAGGAGCCCAGCAGAGCTCCCCAAGAGCTCATCAGCACCTCTGGCAGCCTCAAGTGATCTGTGTCACCTTTGCCTTCTCAGTGCACACCAAGGAATTCATGCAAGATCACTGGGCACAGGTGACCCACTGCCACGCTCCAGGGAGTTTCTGAAACAGTGCAGAGGCACCCACTCACCCTGCAGGCCAGGACACTGAGGGTTCGCTCGTGGATGTTCATGATGGGATAGTTCTTCCCTTTGTAGCGATTCACCTCCTATGGCAAAGCACCAGGCACAGTCAGAAGAGACTCAGAGCAACCTCTTTCCCCCTCATTCTCTCCCACAATGCAATTCTTGTATTGGCCAATACATCCCTGTCCTGTCTCCCGGAGCACAGCCTGCCTGGTTCAGAGAACAGGGCCAAGCTGCTCTGCCTTTGGACAGGTTCTACACGGACCTGGTCGAAGTGCAGCCCAGCAATGATGTAGGGTTTCTCTGCCAGCCGGTGAACCTTCTCCAGGAAATCTACATGCCCAACATCTGCAGATGTGTTTAAGGAATTGAAGCTCACACAGAAAATAAGGAAAGGAAGACAGAAACAGTCACTGCAAAATGACAGTGGGAGACAAGAATCCCAAGGAGTTAACTCTTGCACTACTCATTGCCTATGTCCTAAGGACAGTTGCTGCCTCCCTCCTCAGGCTCCATGGATTCTGGGCAAAAGTCACAGATCTTTTCAGCTCCACCTTACATGGACTCAGCTTTGCCTCTGTCCAAAATTATTACCTGTTCCAGGGCACAAAGCCCCAAAGGCTGTCCCAGGGACAGAGCATTGGCTCCAGGTGCCCTGTTGCAGTGTCTTGGTCTATGGCAGCCAGTCCTCACCGTGATCACTAGAGCATGGAGAGTATCCACCTGCCTTCCTGAAATCCTCCAATAGCCACAGATCTCTCCAGAGAAGAGCTGTAAACTCCTTTCTAAGCATCCTGTGACTAAGAAGCTGCCATGAAGAATTAACTCCTGCCTCCTCCCTCACATACAGCTAGAGAAAAGGGAAAAAAAAAATAAAGAGGCAAATATTCAGTCAAGTGCCTCCCAACATCAGACCAATGCTGCAACAAAACACAGTCGAGGATACGGAACAGGTCGAAGGCTCCAGCCACATAGATGATGGTGTCTCCTGGCTGTGGCTCCTTCCCTGATGCAAACTGGATGATCTTCTGGGATGTCTGCAGGAACTGTGAGACACCAGTCCATGGACTGTGACCTTTGGGCCCCTGTGGAAACACACACCAGACATAGTTTCTTTTCAGGCTCTGTGAAGGGGGCCTGGACAACTCAGAGCACAACACCAGGCAATTTGCTCGCCTGAATTTTCTGGCAACTGTCACAACTCCCAGCAGCTTGGACTTTCTACATTCCTGGCACCAAATATTTAGGCAATCTCACAAAAGCCCTTTATGCTCTAAATCGTCCCCTCAGCAGGCAGCTAAAGGAGATGCCGAGAAGAAAGCTCAGGAAGGAGAAAGGCAACAGGGCAGGTTCCAATTTTCAGGACAGGCAAGGCATGCTTAGGAAACCACACGCTACCTACCTACACTCTGCCAAGCCTCAGGGCACCTCTCTGCCCAGGCTGGGAGAGGATCACCTCAGCTCCAAGGACAGAGCTGAGTCTCCACCGCGTGGCAGTTGTGCAAACAGCCACCGAGTCACCCTCTCTGCTCCCCAAAGCTACTCCACGGGACTTGGCAGGACACAGACACTGCAGCCAAGGCCAGGGCAGGCCATGCAAAGGGCAGCACGCAGACAGCTCAGCTCTCAGGGTCATGCAGGGTACCCAGTGCCCTGATCCATTCTCCCCAGATCCAAGCAGCAGGAAACAGCCATGCTGGAGCAACATGCCCCATACCACCTGCTCAAACAACTCAACGTGGTGGGGAACTAAGGACAATTCAGCAAACCCCCTGTGAGTAAAAAAAGACTGGCTCAAGCTGCAAGCACAGCTCATTAACCAGGGACAATCCAGCTCCCAGGGACATAAACAGGGCTGAAGGCTCTTTCAAGGCAGCGTGAGCTGAGCGCCGGATCCTGGCGCTCTGCAGCACAGTGTGGCCATGAGCCTGCTGCACCAACGTGTCCCAGACCAAGGCAACACCTCCAAAACAACACAAGCACTGAAGGAGCATCCACAGAGGCAGTCCCTGGGCTGGAACCATCACCACATGGGTCCCAGGGGAAGCAGCAGGAAGGAATTTACAAGCAAAGAAGGAACCCAGCACAGGTCAGTGGGTCTTGCTGAAGGGCAGCTCACGTGCTGCCCTGTGCCACACCTGCTGCAGGCACTGCCTTACAGGGTAGCAGATATTCACAAGGCATTACTGCTACACGTGGGGGAACAAACAAGCCTGCAAGAGGCCAGAAAGCACATTGGGAATCCTTCTCAGGCAGGACAGCAACCAGACGTCCACGACCAAAACTCACATTACCTTCCCAAAGTTGTCAGTGTGCTTCCGATAGTCTAGGTCCTCATCCTGAAGGGAGATAAAGAGTCAAAATGTTTAAGCACTTGCACAGCTCATCCAACCAAGATATGCTTGTGTGTGGGAAGGCCAGGCTCAAACCGCACAACATGGATCCATGGCACTGAATGCTGACAAACTGGTTAATACCTAAACCAGAGTTGTGTCTCAGCATGAGTCAGAGGAAATGTGTCCTTGTCTGATCCCAGCTTGGCACCACCAGCAAAGGTGGCTCTTGCCCAGGCTGCAGCCCCAACAGTGCTGCACACCTGTATCCTCTCTCAGCCAGGAAAGCCCCTGACAGGACAGCATTCCTCCTCCTGCCAAAGACCCTCACCAGAGCCAGGCTTGGGTCTTTGCAGCAGCCAGCAGCGCTAGGCAGATCTTGGTGTAAATTCATGTGTTACAGCTAAGCCAATCTAACAGCTCAGCACACCAAAACATCTCCCTCTGCCCCTAAATTCTGTGGTCCTTCATCTTGTCCCTGCAGTTATCCAGATGATTCTGTTCATCTTCATTACTCAGTACATTCAACTCATTAACCGACATAAAACCACTTCCTTTACTTTCCCCTGGTTAGCTGAGCTCCCAGCCAGAGGGTGAGCTGAGGAGACTCAAGAAAGGTCTGATCAGACTAGAGACAGCAGAAGGCAGAAGGATGAAGCTCAGTGGGAAGGGAGAGGAGTTTCCAACTCTGGCAGCCCTGGGCTGACAGATCAATGCAGCCACACTGTGCTGTTTCATGCTGGGAGAAACTGTGGGCTGGCCTGCAGTTCCCCTCACATTCCCAAAGCCCACACTGATCATGAGGCCACACAGCCTTTATCCTGCCACACCTTCCCAAAGCAACACGTGCTGAGATCACACTGTGATCTCAGACAGGCTTAAGCAAACATAAGCAGGTTGTTTTGCTGCCACTGCCCATAATCAGCTTGCCTATTCTCCATGCACCCGGGAGCCAGGCCCAGGAGCTCTGTCGCCGTTTGGGACAGCAAAAGAGATGAGCTGGCACGTGCCCCGGCCTCCACCTCCTACCCAAAGCCCTCTTACTCACTATGTTGCTGTGGTGAGCTTTAGTCATGAGCAGCATGCGGCCAACAAGGTCGGTGGTGGACACACCTTGGGTGCGTTTGCATTCCCTGCAGGAGACAAGCAAAGGATGAAGCAGAAGCCACAGGAGTGTATGCCTCTGTCTTCCCAGCATTAGCACAGGAAGACCTGTGACACCTGATAAATCTGAACCAGGGCCATCCTGAGAAAGCCTTCCTTCTCCCCTGCTCCTAGTGTCAAGTACAGCTTTCATTTGCTGAGCCTCTGCATCATCCTCATGCCATGACAACTGCTCATGTGAGGAACACTCCCCTCAGCCAGACTTACCAATAGAGCCAACTCCTGGTGGGACTTCAGAACTGGATGGCCCCCTCAGGCAGGGCTGTCTGCCCCACTTCCATGAAGCCAAAATGCTGGGAGCAACTGAAGCTCTGACACATGTATAGCCAAATTCAGGTGTGACCTGAAGATAGCTGTGTTTCATATGACTTCCCTCCCAGGCACGAAATCCCAGTAACTCTGCCCAAACGAGGATAAGAAGATAAGCAGCAACAGGTTACCTGTATCGCCCTGCTGTCTTCACTTCCTCATAGGTGTCCTTGCCATCAATAGTTAAGGTGATGTCATCTGTAGAGGTAGAAAAGCCTCAGAATTGTGCCCCAAGCCCTCCTGCACAAAAGCAGCAGCTGGGCAGGTCCCATACGTGAGCCAGACTAGAACTCTGCAATCCAAATCCCTGTGTATCCATGAGGGACCCGTCCTGTGCCCCATGGAAACACCAGGGGTTTGTAAGACTGCTGTGTCTGTGGAGATACAGGTATTCCTGGATGTTAAATGCCATTACCCATCTGGGCCACTGCTTCTCACAGAGTCCAGAAAATCTGAGCCAGGTGTCCCTGCACCGATCCAGTAGCAGGCACAGCTGATTATTGTCTGAATGACAGTAAACAGGCAGCACCCATCTTGGTGCTGAAAAAGCACTTTTTAGCTTCTCTAGGACTGGTTTTAGCCATTGGTTCATGTTACAAGTTTTCCATCAATGAAACAGTCATCCAAAAGAAAATTCTTTCCCTTAATGATGGCACTTTCAGTGACATCCAATGACCCTTCCACAGAGGTAATTCCAATTCATCTCTGCAGAAACATGTCTCACCTACTTTGGTGATGGTACAAAACCTTCACAAGTGAAAGTTAAGCTGGCTTCCCTTTGCCAAACCAGCTGGAGAGCAGAGCAGGCACTGACAGCCCGTGAGTGCTCCCACACAGTCAGGTGGCTCAGCCCTGCTTAGTCCTTCTAAAATCCCACACTCTTCCCTTGGGTCACAGAGACAGGAGGGAACACACTGCCAGCACAGCTGAGTGCCAGGAGAGAGGCACAAACAGTGAGGTTGCTGTCACCTTCCCACGTAAGCTCAACTATTTCCAAATTCAGCTTTTGCACAAACACAACCTGGCAAAACTGCAGGAGCAAGGGTATTGCTCAGGGATAAATACAGATTTGGCAGAAGGGGTGAACAAGGACAGCTGCAGGAGAGACCACGAGCACTCCTCTACTGCCACAGCTCCTCACTAGGCCCTGTGGGAGGTCACGTACCCCAATGAAAGCAGGCAATGAGGTTAATGAATTTTATAGCCACCCCATCCACGTGAAAAAGCATATCTATCTTGTAAAGATTAAGGATTTATTTACATTTAATAAAACACTTAGCTTATCGATAGCAGGTGGTTGGGATCAGATGAGAGATACATGAAATGAGTGCAAAGACTACTCCTGGTCAAACTAACAAAATTCCGAGCAGCAAGGAGGAGGGGCTGAGGCTGAATGAGCTTCAGCAGCAGCTCAGGAAGGGACAGAGTCCCAGAGCAAGAATGTTTCCTCAGAACACTGGTTCTCTACAACAACTGTACACCAAAAAGTGTTCACAGTAAGAACTAGGTCTCTGGCCACACGGTCAGCTGAGCCCCTGAACAGCTTATCACTCGGATAAAGAGAGAAGCTTTTCAAATCTGATCTCATCCCAGGATAAGTATATATAAACAACATTGTATTTCTGCATGCTTACCTTTTTAAGTGTTTTTCACATTTAAGTTCTGTAAATTACTTTCCCCTTCACACAAATTTCTGCTGGTGCTAAGGGCAATCTCAGGATAACTGTCAACACATTTCACCTTGGTAAGTGAAAGAGCTGGTTAGAACCAAGGGCTCTGGCCACTCTCAAGATGCTGAGCCCACTGACATGTTTCCCCACACCACCAGACCAGGAGTAGCTGTGCTTCCTGGTGCAGGTGTTGGGAAGGCAGAGCTCTGCACACCACAGGTACCCCCGATCCCCAGCACTGGCTGGGATGTCACCTAGTTCACAGCAAGGCACCCTGAGCACACAGCCCCAGGGCCCTTGTCAGCACAGCCACTGCCTCAGACACCACTCACCCCCATGCACACAGAAGTCACAGCTGTACTTGTCCAGAGTTTCCAGTGTGGTGACATAGGGAGCTCCAGGGGCAATCTCATCCACCCACTTGATGGCCTGCACCATTTTGTACCTCTCCTCCTGTGTAAAGACGGGAGGGCCCTTGTGCTTGGCAATCTCCTCTGGGGGAGAAACAAAAATCCAGTTAAAATGCAGTTAGAAGTATGTCCTGCAGCTACAGAGACTCAGCCACAGCAGCCTCACTCATTCCATGGGGAGGTGAACTTCACTGCAGGATCACTCAGCTTGGGATTGGTCTGTAATGAAGGAAACCCCAGATATATTAGAAAATATTTTGATTCAGTTGCATTTTCTAAGCATGGAACAAGGGCTCGGGAACTTGCTTGGAGGGCAAAAGGTCTTAGTGCTTCCCAATACCCAAATACTTCCTCTTGAGGGGATGAGCTGGGCACCCTGGCATCCCCTCAGGGAAATCCCCCTCTTATACAGTAGCTTCATACTACACTTGGCTCATGCTAGAAATTCTGCATCCATAAACCCGTTCAAGGTACATCTGCATATGCAAGAACTTGTTCCTGTCACTTAAATTTCAGACAGGCTTGAAATTACTTTTGTCCACACAGCAGCTTGTTTTGGAACATCAGTTCTGCAGCTCATACCAGCCAAACCAGACCGATTTTCACCTGGTTCAGTTGATTTTGCAGCACGGAATGCCGATCACCCCTCAGAGCCTGCAAGCTCTGACCCACCCAACCCTCACTCCGAAAGCAAGACAGGGGTAACTCCACTCCCTCTTCCAGGGAAGGGACATTTTTCTCCCGAATTCTGCTGCTCGTGGAACAGATGCAGGAAGAAACCTGACCGTGCCAGGAGCTCTCGGGGCTATCGCTGCTGGGCGATTCGAGGGGCTTTCACGAGGTGAGCCCTGGGAAAACCTCTTACCGTCGGTGTGGACCCCAACGATCAGGTAATCGCCCATGGCCCGTGCCTGGCGCAGCTGGTTCGAGTGGCCATAGTGCACCATGTCATAGCTGGAACGAGAAGGGCCGGGTGAGCCCTTCGCGGGCAGCCTGCCCCGGGGCTGAAGGTCTCT
>VXBX01005517.1:97390-110568 GCA_013400415.1 Scytalopus superciliaris
CCAAGCCCCGCACCCCGCGGTCCCCCCGCACCGACCGGGACGCGCCCCTGCGGGCGGCCGCCGGTCCCGCGTGCTCTGGGAATCGCCCGCAGGATTCCCGAGGGATTGCCCCGCACGTGAACCGCGGGGCAGTGCCCCCCGCCCGGCCCGGCCCCGGGGCTGCCCCAGCAGGTCCGAAGAGTCCGTGTGAAACCCAGGCATCGGGCACGGATGTTCATCCTGAATGTCATCTGACCACATTGGGTTTTTTGGGGGTTTTTTTGGGTTTTTTTTTGGTGGCTTTTTTCTTGATCCTTTATTGATAGAAATCTCAGCGTTTCTCCTGTGGATGAATCTTCCTAAATGCTTTTGGGAATACTGAACCAAAAGGCTTCAGAAAGAGAAGGGAAAAACCAAACCAAACCCAACCTATTAATGATTCAGATTTTTATGTCAATCTATCCAGACTGGAATCCTCTGGATGCTGTTGAGATTGGCTGCAAACACAAGTCCATAATGCCAAATGAACACAGATACATCCTGACATCAGCTTACCAAAATGGTTGGTGTCTCAGGAAGCCCAGTCCAGTCCATGGTGAGCTACTTGATCCTCATCTATTAATTAAGGGGGTAAATAGGCTCTGGAAATGAAGGGGTTTTGATGAACTGAATAATTACAGAGCTGGTTGGTAAATCCTGCTGAGCAGATATCAGATGTTCTCTGCCCTGGATTGGGCAATCTCATAGTTTCCAATGGTTGGGGAGTGTTTTAACCACTGAAGCATGAGGTTTTGATTTTTATTATTTTTTTTTTCTCCTAAAATAAAGGATTGTTGTCCACACAATCTTTTTTTGCCATTTTGACCATGCACACATTTTTTGCTCAGTCTTTGACTGGCAGATGAAAAACCCAAATCTGAACACACTGTTCTTGGCAATGACTTGTCTTTCACTCCTCCGGTCAGTGGGATCATGATTTGCGTGTTAAATTCTCTTTCCTCCTCATTGTGAAGGCACTCAGTTTTATCCCTGGTTTTTCCCATGTACCTGTTTCTCTCTGACCGTTCTTTGTCCCTGGCTCAGTGCAAGTTGCATCAACTCGTGTCTGTCAGATTTCATCGTGTTGCTGCTCCTACTTGGTGCAAAATCTTCCTAAAACAAGAAGCCAGCACTGCCTGGCTGAACCACATGCTACCAGCTGAGGAGCCTTCCAGCAGCTGCCACTGCCCGAGCAGTTGAGAGTGTCACATCTGGGGGCAAGCAGCCCCTGCCTCCAGGGCACTCACTGGCCCCACCAGCCTCCCAGAGACACACCAGAGCCTGCAAGACAGGCCTTTCCTCAACCAACCGACCTGGGCTTGCAGGGTTGAGTTTTATAATAGAAGCCATGGTGTTTCACAAGCACCTGTTCGCTTTTTAGTGGTATGTAATAACAAAAAATAAGTAATTTTCAAGTATGACACAGCTTAATTTGTCCACATTGATGGGCTTAACAGGAATACATCATAAATGCCTGAGGTCCCTTTGTGTGCAGTGGCTCTTTGTAAACTGCCTCCTCCAAGACAAGGGGATTTTCTTTGCCAAATCAGCATTTTGTAGTTATACAACCCATCACTTCTTTGGGTGGCAAGAAATAAAGTTTCTGGTTTATAGCTATAGCAGATATTCTTGGGTCTTGCAGCCTGCTGTGGGACCACATCTTCCAGATTGCCTGCCTTTCACAGGGACTTGCAGAAGAGAAAACCTTCTTGGAAGACTGATACTTGCCCTGTTTCCTGGCTAATGTCTCCCACTGAGGGCTGGTCCTTACTGGAATTATCCAACACAATCTGTCCCAACAAGTTTTCCTTTTGCTTTTCAAATCCCCCACAAAGCACTGATGAAAACTAAGTTTCCTTCCTTTTTTCTGAGTGACTCTGCTGCAAAGAATCCACTCAGAGGTCTCAGCTGTCCTCTGTCTGTACTTTTTTGGGTCTGTGTTCAGGCTTCATATATCAAAATAAACTGAGCTGTGCATTTGGGCAGAAAGCAGAAGGGCTGTATCTGCTGCAATGGAAGTGTGGAGAGCAGGGTGACAGGTCTTAGGAGATGTATGTGTACATCTGCCATTCAGCTTTATTTTAATTTGGTTA
Source organism: Scytalopus superciliaris (assembly GCA_013400415.1). Lineage (NCBI taxonomy): Eukaryota > Metazoa > Chordata > Aves > Passeriformes > Rhinocryptidae > Scytalopus > Scytalopus superciliaris. Next base: position 99,502 of record VXBX01005517.1, read on the forward strand.
AAAAATAAATCTTGCTTCTGACAGGCAGCTACTAGAGATTTTAATCAAAGTGCTGAGTCTGCACAAGCACTCGGACATTCTGGCTTCTCCCTGGAACAAATGAAGAATTCTATTGAGCCTGAAATCCGAGCTGAGCAGTGTGGGACTTCAAAGTGTTTCATCAGGGATGGGTGCGAGAAATGTGGTTCCTCAGTGGCGCAGAGGGCTCGGAAATCCTGCACCTGAGCTGCTCTGGGGTAATGCTCCCAGTCTGTTACCACACTGTGTAAGTTCTATCATGTCCTCTCCTGTCCTGTCCATGCCACCTCCCCGCCCAGTTTGGTCTCTTGTGCAGCACTCTGAGATCAATTAATCTCTGCCTTCCCTTTCCTATCTCCCCAGAATTTATCTTTAAGCTTCCAGAAAAAAAAATAATCTTGACATCAGCATAAAGAAACAGCAGCCCATGAACCAAGACAGAGTATGTGCCAAGGGACTTTATGCAGCAAGGACAGCAGGTCACACATGGTCACTTTCCAGGTTGGCTCTGCTCTGCATGTTGATTCTCAGCAGCAGAGCCCCAACTTAGCAAATTTTCATTTCTGTAGTGATTTAGTGTTTGCTAAATAATACCCAGGCCTCCTCCAAGGTGCATGCTTGAGTTTACTCCTTTTCTGTTGCTAGACAGCGAAGCAGAGGAGGGGAAAGGGCTGGTGACCTTCAAAATACTATTACAGCTATGATGTTCTTCTCAGAAATGCCCCAGCTGGAACTGCCCACACTTGCAGGCATTCCATGTCTCACCACGCAGACCAAACTAACCCAAACTCTGAGGGATTGTTTTTCATCTCCAGAACTGGTGTTCCTTGATGCAGCTTTTAACTTTTCCACTTCCTGGGTAGTCAGTTGATTACCGTTAAGCACTGGTAATGGTTTCAAAATCCTCGGTGTTTTTCCTAATATTTGGCTCAGTAATCTGGTAGCCTGCAGCCCCGGCTGTGAGCCCTCCCACTGTCTGCAGACACACATGGAGCTGTGTACCAGGTGGATGAGGCAGAACCATTGGGGGAGGTGGGCTGTGCTGGGCATCACCTGCAGCCCACCTGCTCCAGGTCATTAACGTGCTAGTGCAGTCAGTCTTTACCTTGAAATTTGGCTGATGGTTTGGCCCAGTGCCTCCCAGTGCCTCCCAGTGCCCCACACCCGCAATGGCTCCGCAGCGCTGGGACAGCTTCGATCCATTTCAGAGGTGTGAGACAAAACGGATGCGCTGGGAGTATGCCAGGTCCAGGACATAGAGGAGCAGGTTAACATAGGTGAAGATGGCAATGACCAGCTGGCTGTCCCAGGGACACTTGCCCTTTGCACAGAGGCTGGGGCGTTGTGGGGAGCCGTATTTGCTGTCAAAGCAGAACACTGGCCAGATGACTGCAGCGCTCAGGTAGAGCAGCACGGCCCCAAAGGTGTAGATGACCACAGAGCGCTCGAAGGGGAACCACAGCAGGGCAGTCTTACCTGTGACACTGAAGGCCACTACCACCACTGTCATCACAAAGCAAAAGCTGTAGACAGCCACACACCACTGTGTCGCCACGTATTTGCCATACTGGCTGTCGTTCACCAGTGCCCCAAAGATGATGCAGGCCACAAAGGCCTGAACGATCTTCAGGAGCCCGGAGATGGTGGCCATGTAGCTGGTGACTTGTCCCGGTTTCGCCCTGGTTAAGAACACCTCGGCAGCGTAGGCAACAAACAGGAGGCCTGCAAAGACACTGGCTGCAATACGGAAATCTCTCACCTCGCAGCCGATGGGGTAACAGCCCACCTGGACAAAGTAGAGCGGGTAGATCACCGCGGCTGTGACGGACATGAGCGTGGCCAGCATGGCAAAAGCAGCAGTGAAGTTTCCCCAGGAAAGACTCAGGCAGCTGTGCAGGTGCGTGAACTCACAGGCGATGATGAACACGGTGATGGCAAAGCAGAAGGTCCAGACAAACATGCAGAAGGTGCCATATGCAGCACTGAACCCCCCTTGATGGGCGACCAGGCTGAACGTGGTGCATCCAAAGGTCATCTGCAGCAACCGAGCCATTCCAACGGGGGAGGTCACTGCAGCTGTGTTCAGATATGGCCCTCCTGTGCTCTCCATCATTTTTCCAGTCCAGCAGAAAATGCACTCAAAGCCCCTTCAAACGTCCTTTCAGGCTTTTCCTCCTTTGCCCTGAGTCACACCTGGTTCTAACACAGTGGAGTGGCAGCTCGAATCTTACTGGTCTCTGCCGGCATCAGAGGGAGCTGCCTCTGCCGCCGCGTCTCTGGCCGCTCTCTCACAGACCTGCGGCTGCAGGGAGGTGACTGGCTGGCTCTGCCCACTGGCTGCAAACTCAGGGTGCTGCCGTCCGCTCGCTGCTTCCTCAGGTCTGAAACCTGCCCCTGTGCTGTCCTTCCGTGGTCTCTTCTCCTGTAGGATGGTGCTTTCCCTGGAGGCTGACATTTATTCCATTTTAGCTCTGCAGCTGTAGTTTTCTGCTGCACCATTTGCAGGAACCTGGAGTATAAATAGTGGCTTTATTAATAGTTCTGGAATGAGTCCTGCCCCCCCTCAGCTGTTGGGAGCCGGTGTTATTTAACACTGAAGCCGAGAGCTCCATCAGAGGCTCTTGATTATCCTCCTGCTGTTCTAGAAACTCTGGGGTCACTGGAATACTGCTGTTCCCCCTGCAGCCCCCCATGCTGAGGGGAGGGGGGCGGCCGTGGCAGTGGGTTGTCATCCAGCCAAGCTGCAGGAACAGGAGCTCAGTCCTGCAGACCCAAGAGTCCCTGAGTGGGGGCACAAGCCCAAAGGCAGCACAAACGCTGTAAAAGAAAGGATTTAGGCCAGAGGCTGGATAAAAGCTGACTCACTTTGCTGCAGTAGATCTGGAGCAGTGATACATTTACCTACTGTGCTTTGAGCCTTAGTGAGAGACTGTGGCTGTGAAGGTTTAGAGCAACAGTCCTCAGCATTTCCTTAAACTCATCCCTGTCTCTGCTTTACTTATGTGGAAACCAGTTATTCTTGTATCTCTGAATGCCAAAACCAAATACAATTGTTAAAAAAAAAAAAAGGTTGCTTTGATATTCTTAGCTCTGTTTTGGAATACAGATTTCAACATATTAGTGTCAAATCCTCCCTCCTGTGGGATCAAAGCTTTCAGCTGTTCCTGGTATACAGTGCTTGAGACTTTTTCTCTCCACAGAAATCCCCTAATTCTAACTCTAAAAGCCCCAAAGAAAATTTCTGATGTAGTTTCAGAATGGGAAAAATGAAAACTGCAACACAGTAGAAAAACTCCTCCCTTACCCCACAGCAGCATTGCTGACTCTTCACCTGCAGTCCTCATCCCAGGGTGGAAGTGGGGTAACTTCATGGAATGCTTCACATGAGAACAGTACAAATTTTGTGGCTGTTAGGATAAAATGAGCCTACCTTCAGTTTGGTCACCTTCTTGTAACCTCTGTGTCTCTTTCATCCATCTCAAGTCCCCCCCCATTTTCCTTAGAAAAACCTCTGATGTTAAAAGTACAAAACCTGCATTCATTTGGGGTGAAAGATGCACATTTAACATCACAACAAGCAGGAAATGCAGCAGAAGAGCCGAGGAGCTCCAGGTGAACAGGTTCTCCCCCAAATTCTTGCCCTTCCTGACTCTCTCTGTCAATCCTTCACCTCTAGCAGAAGTTTTGTGGGCCTCATTGGCAGTGTGTTACCATCTGTATTGTGGCATGTTATGGTCATCACTTCCTACCTGCCCAGGGACCCACCAAGAGCACAGGGACACTCCATGTCACAGCCCACCTGAGGACAAAATCCCCCCCTGCCCTGCACACTGTGACCCATTGGTGATGCCGGGCTCGGGGCAGGGCTGGTCCTGCTGCTCCACTGCTGCTCTCCCATGACAAGTGGTGCTCTCTGGAGAGCCCTCAGCACTGCAGACAGTGCTGGCAGGGGGCAAAGATCCCCAAAATCACACCAGCAGAACCGTGCATCACACGGGCAGAGCAGTACACCAGGTGGACCACAGCCACTTTCCCTCTGAGATAACCCCATCTAGTTGCAAGATCTTAAGAGTACAAACGCATGGTACTGAATTATCCCAGTCCTGCCCTTTTGTCACTGGCTTCTGCAGAGCAGAAAACAGATGAAAAATGTAATCAGGACAATTTACTTTTATACCCAAGTCATTAAAACATAAAGGATATCAGTAATCTCCAAACCAATCATAGGGAACTCCACTGATGTTTTCCTGCTTTGCAGTTCTGCTGGGAGTACTATTAATTTTCTATTTAGCTACCTATTTATCTTCAATGTGTGCTAATCCCATCATGCACAGCAGGACAGCTGATTCCCTCTGTGGTCCTGCCCGACTTTTCCTGAAGTCCATAAAAATGAACAAAAGGGCTGTGGTTTGGTTCATTTTTGGGGTTTACTCACCCAAGACAAGGGATCTCACAAACAGCACCAGCATTCTAACCTTTCAAGGCCCATCTTGAAAGGGCGGGGAGTTTTTCTAAGAGGAGGCCCAAATTCTCTGTGGCTTACACACTGTGTAACCACACACACAAACACAGGCACACACAGCTGGTCCTGGGACCTCACGTAGCAGGGAGTGAGACACACTCCTCGTGCAGGTCTCCCCACACCCTGTGCTGCAGGGAGAAGCTCCCACCCTAGAAATGGTCTCCTCTCAAGCCTGTCATGAATTCCCAATCCCTCTCTTGCTCTTTTCCCACTACCATCAAAAGGGATTCTCTGTGCTGAGGTGGGTGTGTCCCCAAACGACTATGAGAAGAGAAATATGTTGGTGCTTGTCTTGTGTTCTCTGTCTTTTCTATTTCAAATGTTTCTGACGGTCTGATCAAACATTTTGCTCACTGGAAGACAGGCCTTTGCTGCAAAGCCAGATCTCCCTGCACCTTACAATGAAGTGCCCTGGAGTACCTGGGAAATCATAGTCAAGCCAAAAATGCTGTGCAAGTCTGCTAACATCAGGTGCTGGGTGAAAGTCTCTGTACTTAAACCTCATATTACAACCTCTTTCATCAGAGAAACAACAACAAGGAACACTGCTAGTGGAACACAGAAGTCTAATTAATAAAAAATTGTCAACACCACCCTTAGCCCTCTCCCAGGCACAAGTGACCATCAGGATAACCCATCCAAATGAGCAGCATATACAACTTTACAAAGGTATGGTTCTCTGGTCAGCCCTTATAAATAGCGTTTTACATATTAAAATAAATATGTCCACATTGCCAAAGTAGCAAGAGGCTTCTTCGTTATTTAAAAAAAATATGTTACAAAACAATATCATTTATATTTCTTGCTTAGTTTAAAAAAAGTAATAAAAAAGTCATTTTATAAAATAATATGAATAAATTGAGTACAAGAGTGTCCATCCCTAGCACGTGTCCTGGGTCTGTATACTGTGACTCAGCATGAGATGCTGACCTCCAGGAAGTCATGTAATTATTCCTTTACTTCTTGTTGGGCAGAAGAAATCCAGTGCTTGCTTTTTTCACCACTTGTATCAAGTCTATGATGTAAAATTCGTGGCAAGGGAAGGTGCCCCAGACCTGGGAAAGGTTCGCATCGCTGCTACTTATGGCTTTGCTACTCCCTGCATCCCATTGCCTTGTGTAGCACAGGAAGAGGACGCGATCGGCCAAAACTCAGGCCTGGAGTTTGGAGGGAATGAGTTCCAGCCAAACAGTGTAAGCAAGAAATTGCCTTTTTTTTGTTTTGTTTTGTTCTTGACACACCCTAAGTGTGCAAGAGCAAAAGACACGTGGGTCTGCACAGGTGTGAGCGTGCATGGATGTGAGCGTGCATCTGCCTGCAGGAGCGCAAGGAAGAAGATTAGAAAGTGTGAGAGAAGGGCTGAGAGTCTCTGTCCTCCTGATCTAATCTCTGCCCCTCTGACGAGCCCTCCCTAGTTATCACTGCTGAGCATTCCCAGGAGTTTACTGGGCTCCAGGCCCTGCTGCTGTGCCATCTTCTGAACATCAAACCCCATATGCATGAGGAACTGGATCACATTCATCTCCTGTCCTGTGAACTGGTCCCTGATCGTGGGGCACGAGGGGTTGCAGTGAGGCCATGGACAGCTGTCAATCAGGTGAATCGGGCAGCCTTTCAGAGGGGCCTTCCCATTTTTGTTGCTCTCATGCAGGCTCCGATCCCAGCAGTGCAGGGCACGGGGTAACGACGTCCCCTTCACCTGAATGTCAGTCCAATGACTGAAAAGACAAACCGTACAGGTTCTGTCAGAGGGGTCGGGATGCCAGGATGGGCTTGTTCCCCAGCCGTGTCCCCCTTCACCTCTCAGAGGATCTGCACAAGAACTCACTTGCGTGTGATGATCTCGTGGGACAAACAGGCAGGAGCAAAGCTCGCACTAAAGGAAGAAAGGAAACATGGGTTATGTCTTGAAGGACAAAGCAACTTCTTCTGAATAGAACTTTTGGGACTAGAGAGAGGGTGGAGTTTTACCCAGAAGTGAAAAAGGCAAGGTTCTTCATGTGGATGAGCTAATAGTTACCAAACTTACAACACTCCTTTTTCAGCAGAGATCTGACAAATTATGCCAGAACACCAGATGAGAATGTCCCTTAGAAACGAATGTGCCAGCTTTTCCTCAATGAAACACTTACGTCACATCCTTCAAGGTGTTTCTCAGCTCCCTACCCAGATTCTGGATGTAGAGCCACTGCCCTTCCTGGACAGGCTGGCCAGTGAGGTGTACATTGTCTACAGTAAGCTGGGCCTCATCAAAGAGCCACTGGACAACAAAGACTGGACCTAGGAAGACAAAAAGTTTGGAAAAGGGATTGCTCTAAGTCAATTGCAGATACAGAGGAAACCTTAGAATCCGTTTTATACCCCTCCTCTGATACTTACATCGAAGAGTGGGGTAAATCTTATATCCAAAAAAGCAATTCCATTCCTCTCCCTCTTTAAACTGCAGTCTACAGCGTTCAGGAACAATGCCATTCCAGTATCTAGGAGACAAAGCAATAACAGAATGGGAGGCACAGGGCAATCCTAACAACTGCCTCTCCATATCCCAGTCTATTTCTGTTCTGATTAGAATTCCAACTGACAGCACACCTCTCTCTTGGCTACATTGTCCCATCAACACATTTTAGAGCATCTACAATGGCATGAATTCTTTTGTGTGTCGAGATTTCACATTACTGCCTTTTCCAATACAGTTACTGAAAACCCACTCATGTAGTGGAAAAATACTCTTTAAGTACCAAAATGAAGGAAGACAGAGAAGGAGAACGTCTTCTCCACAATCTAGACTCTTGCAGCAGTGCACTTTAAGAGTATCTGATTGTACCTTATTCCTCTTCTGATGGCCTCTGTTGGAGCACAGGTTATGGTATCGATACAGTCTGTTCTGCGATACTGTTTGTTGTCCAGGAACCATCCAGAGTCTGCCAAGCCTCGAACCTGAATCCCCTGATAACCCATCTCCTCCAGCTGTTCTGCCACTCGATCCACATTCAGGAGCACTCCTGTTCCTCCAGCACTGCAACAGCAACACCAAAACTGCAGTAATGAGGCACACACAGGTGTTACACACCTGGCCAGCAGTGACATACTATGAACACCTTCATTTACCCACAGCAGAGCTACCCAACCATATACCACATTATTTCCTGGCTTTGCAAAACACTCAGAAATAAAGTAACTATGCTGAGTAACAACAGGGTACCTCAGAAACCAAGTCCTGTTGTTATTCTCTCTTCTGGGAGATACAGGCACTCTGTATCATTTGTAAGAGGTTTGGCTGCTCAGAAACTGAAAGAATCTGAAGTGAGACAAATTCTCCCTTTGCAGCTTCTCTATTATACCCGTTTAACACATGCTGAGTGTACCACAGCTTTGTGCAACACAGTACCATCCAGAGCACCTGTGTGAGGCAAGTCTGGTTTTTAATTTGGTGTCCTGAATCAATTTGCAGCAGGGGCGTGTCTCATGATGTTGGCCAACAGAAACCAGCATTCTTGATGCAGAGAAGAATGCAGCGCTTTTATCTTGTTATCTTGCAAGCTTTTGCCTTGCCATTATTTTCTCTGTTTTCTATTAAGTGTACCTGGACCAGAAGCTTAGGAAATAATACTGTATCATCCTGCTGTACCCCTTGCAGGAGAAAACTGAGCAGAGATACAGCGTTTACTGTGTTAGTGTTACTGTAGTCCTAGAAAAAATGTTTCAGGAGCTGCTGCGACCTTCTCCCTAACAGATTTCCACTGTGGAAACCTCCTGTGGTGATCAAACGGAGTCTTGTGGATACGTACCTGCTCCCTGCTAGCAGCAACACTTTTGCAGTGCTTAGACCTTTTCCCACCAGCTCCTTTATAACCTCTTGAATGATCAGTGCTCCCATGAAAGCATATTCATCTGGAAGAGACAGCTCAGTGTCAACAGAACTGTTTACTGTTCAGGCTCACACTTTTACTTCCTCTCCAAAAATGCTTAAGAACTTTTCAAAGGGATTATGAATCCAAACTCAGGTTCATTTTATCCACCTGCACCAAGTACACCTCACGAGATTCTCCCTGCCCCCTATAAAACTTACTCCCCTGAAAGAAAGTGAATACAGTGATCTGAACACACAATTACACCTGCACCCTCCTACAGGAGTGCCTACAAATGGATAAACTCAGAGAAGGAAAACAGAAAGAAGGTGCTGGGACCCTTTCTCCATACAGGAGGAAGACACACCTTCCTACCACCTGGAATCTCAGTTCCAACTTACTGTGTCCCCTTCTTGCCCCATTCATTAAGCCAATTCAGACAAGTAATGCTTCACGTTACACCTACACAGACACCACTTCCTTGGCACAACCAGCAGTGTAACTGCTCCATAGGAACAGCTCCAAGGAGCTGGAATGAAGTGAAAAGGTCCCTGACTGTGACATCACTAGAACAACAACCGATGGCAATGCATGTATTAAGATGAACTATTCCCTGACTCCCAAGAAACCTGCAGACAGCTTTAGTCTGACATATGATGGCTTCTAAGGCCAGATATCCTCCTGATTAAAGTCTGACACTAAATTCACAGTCCTTCCTCTCAGGTCAGCCATGCCAAAGTCACATGCAGCAGGCCATGGTCGCTGAGCTACACCAATTAATTTACTGCGTGCTAGAACCTGGAGATTCATCTAAAAGGAATTCTGTTCCTCTAATCCTCACATACTGCATCAGTGTAACATCTCCGCAAGCAGTGGCTCTGAACTATATCAAAACAGCCTGAGCTAAAGAGATCAGGATGTTTTATCTGGAAGTAGCTTGATATTCTTTCCTGCCCTTCAGCAAGAAAAAGCCTGTTCTTCATCCATGTGGTTTCACATAAGTCTGGCCACATCCTTTAATGTGTGATGTCTGGGGCAGCAACAGCCCATCAGCAACACTCACTTTTCTCAGACTTGGAAGAGGCACCACTCCAAACATCACTTGAGCAATACGGGATGAATCTGTAAGAGAGAGCTGTGTGAGTCCTGCTGTGCATCCGATATGCACAGCGGGGTGAGGATGGGGTCACCTAACTGGGAGAAAATTAAACCCTGGGAAGGGGAAAAGAGAAGAGTTTCTGTCCAGTTTGACATCTTACCTTCCTCCACACCAAGTGACAACTGCAACTGCCTTGAATTTTCTCCTGAACACTGGTAGTTTTGCTGACTTACTAAATAACATGTCTTTTATCAATTTAATTGAAGCACTGAGCTCAGGAGACAGAACAATGGGCCATGATTTTGCTCTTAGCTATCCTGCCAATATAGTGGATGATCTACCACAAGGAAACTCACTATGCTTCTGTTTTTCACATGGAAAATGAGAAGACTCTTGTCAATGCAGTAAAAATGCTGACTGTGACCACTGGAGGTTTTTGAAGGAATTGTCTTCCCATTTTTGTCTCCATCTTGCAGGAGACAAATTAACATCCCTTCTGTACAGATGCATATATAAGCTGGTCTCTCTCATTTCTCTTCTTTGAATTAGGAGAACTGCTACACAACCTCTCAAATTCTCAGATGTGCAGCACACTATCAGCCCACCACTTGTGATGGATTCACCACTGCAGCCATTTGAGAAGTGTCTCTAAGCTATCCCCAGTTTTTCTCCATTAGATCATCCCACAACTCCAAAGAGACTGAACTTAAGTTTCTCTGGACCTTGTCAGCCCTACTTGTTAGAGAACTGAACTACAACAAATGAGGAAACACACAATTTCCTCTTCCAAGTATTAGTTTTAACCTGTCTCTGCAGCATTCTTGCCAGCCTAAAAGGCAGGAGATGCTGTTTAAGTATAAAGCTATTTCCCTCCGTTGTCCCTCCTTACACCATGTTTGCATTCCACCAGTGGGGATTTTCTTCTGGCTGCGAGGACAGGATCCCAGTTCCTGCAGATGGGCACAAAGAAACAAGAAACACACAGATGACAGTCTGTGACTTCAGAGAAACCGTAGGAGCCTCATGCAAGACCTCTGACCACACAGGAAACAAACATCCATGATGAAAAACATTGGTAAGGGAAGTGGAAGGAACATTTCTAAATTTGCCCTTAGGCAGATGTTACATTCAGAATTTGATTCATGCTACAGATGAAGCCTGTCTAGAACCTTTCTTGCAGTATAGAAAAGACCCGTAACGCCTACTTAAGTACTTCTCCAAAGCACAAATCCTAACAGGTGAATTCCAATACATGCAGTTGGACTGGGTGTGCAGGCAGCTGCAGCACAAGCAGAGGGAGCGAGAGCAGCGCTCTGCACGGGGGGTACCCGCGCACCCAAACACGGGGGCACCACGGGGCAGCGACCGGGCATTGCCCCGGCCCCCCGGGGCTGCCCCTCGGGGCACTCACCCACGCGGGTCGCGGGCCACTCCCGGGAGCTCATGAGCCGCCGCATGGTGTCGTAGCGGGTGTCGCAGTTCTCCCTGTTGAAGCAGTACCACCCTCCTGGCGAGGGGACAGAGGTCAGCGGGCCCCGAGGGGCCGGGGCCCCGCGGCCGAGGGGCGGCGGCCGGCGCTG
>VXBX01005517.1:116544-165181 GCA_013400415.1 Scytalopus superciliaris
TCGCCCGGGGTGTCTCGGGCCCGGGGGGCGTGCAGGGGCCGGGGGACACGCTCGGGTTCGGGTCGGGCCCCCGCCGTGTCCCCTGCCGCGGTCCCGTCGCTGCTGAGCGGGACGGCCGGGCCTCATGTCAGTGCGGCGGGCTCGGCCCCACGCGTGCCCCTCATCCCGGCCACGGGCTCGCAGCACCGCCTGCCCTCCCACCTGGGCGCTGCAGCGCTGCCATTGTGGGGCCGAAACCGACAGGCCCTTTCTCTGAGTGGCACTGAAGCCACTACCTTGGTATTTAACTAGGTTTGGTTGTGTCGTCAGTTGCTGTTTATTTCTGTAAAGCCTTGAGAAGAAACATACATTTAGGTGTCTTCTCTGTGACCTATACAAACTGCAGCTGTTTTGGTGAACAGAATAGCTTTTGTTGATGATGGCTCTGTGAATTACCAGTTGTGCATTGTTGAATCATGTTCTATGGCTTCTAGTCAGCTTCTGGGGAATTCTGTTCCTCAATTCCTGGACTTTGTATTGTTCACGGGCTATGTTCTCCTTCAGGTTTCAGAGGAATATTTTGGACCTGTCTCTGCAATGGAGGTTTGCCAGGCTTCCCAACAATGCCAAGCTGGAGATGGTGCCAGTCTCTAACAGAGGAGGAGTTGGAACTACGGTATGTTTGTTTAAGCAATCTGACCGGATTTGTTCAGTTGTCAGTTTTGCTGATATGATCCCTTCAGACCTAATGAGCAAGAGCACGGCTTGGCGTGGCCAATGCCTGTGCTGGAGACCAGCTGAAGTGCAGTGGAAAGCGGTGATTCAGTAGCTGAAAGTCTTTGCTTATGTTCTGCATGAGCATGTGGTGCCAACTGTGTGCTGGGGGAGAGTGGGATCGTTTGGCCAGCTGAAAAACTAGTAGTTGTGGATACTTAAGAAGTTAAGCATCACTAATGACTAACTCAGTTCCCTTTCCTAATTTCAGTTTCAGTTGCTGTTGTCTGCCTCTGGATTTTGACTAAAGCTCAAATTCTTAAAGAATTCTCTTTCAGTGCTGTCCCGGCATTGCTGTTCACGGTGTGTTCACACAGCTGTAGAGTCTTTTGTTACGTATGTTGTGTTCAGCAGTGACCAAATGTCCCTGTTTAGTATGATTTGAAAAGAGCTTATGGGTACTCTGTTTTCTAGAAATTATTGCCACATTTAGGAATGCAAAAATCTTCTATACGTGTCACTGTAATGGCTGGAGGCATAACTATTAAAGCAATGCATAGGTGTTAAGGAGTGTGAACTTTTTATGTCACAAAAATGATGTATGGTCTTATTTAAGTGGCTTGGGAATGAAAATTTGTCTATTGCTGGCAGTCATCGCTCTTCTTGCTGAGTTCCTCATGGGGAGTTTTGCAATTTTTATGGAAGTTTCAGGTCTGTTGGTGCTGATTTCTTAATGTCTGTCAGCCAAGCTGACAGTGGTGTTTGTTGTAGGCAGTTGCTCTTGCTGTCACAGAGAGAGTCACTGATATGCTGAAAAGTCAACTTTGTGGCTTTGGAATCTCTGCTCTAGTTCACTGTGTGTGTGCAATGTAGTTTTACGGGTCACTGATGTTGATGTTTTTCGCTCTAAAACCTCCATGTTGTTTGTTTTGGCACTAATGCCTCCTTTCTGACTTTGTGGTAGAAAGGAGTTTGTGCTTCAAATGACGTCTTTACTTAAAAAAAATACCAAAAACTGGTAGGATCTGCTTATTTTCAGTGAAAGGTTGTGATGGAATGGAGTTTGTCTCCCAGAGGAAAGTTTTTCTGTTGAAATGCTGCAGTGATGACTTTATCTGACACGTGTCCAGTTCGAGAGGTGCTGAAGGAAAACAGTGATTTTATTTCTTTCCCCCTGAAGTTACATTATGAGAAAGGGTAAAACGGACTGTGCACTCTAGGAGAGGGGTTATAGCATGGAATCCCTACTTTGGAACACAGAAGAGCTAAGAGAAGTGTAAGTTGTTACTGTTTAGTTGTAGTTCAGCAGAGGAATCTGCAGAAGGGAGGCTTCCCTGGGAGTGCTTGTTGCTTTGTCCTGGAGGTGAGAGGATGTAGTGAATGTGCTTGTGGAGGGTGGAGTCTAAACAGAGTCATTTTTCCACAGACTTGGGCAGAGATTTTCACAGTGTAAGACTTGGTACAAAACAACTGAGTACAAGAATTCCCTGTCACAGGGAGCATGTGTTAAAGACTAAGATGTTTAAAACAGCCAGGTGGCTGTGACTGGGCTGTGGTAGCAGTTAAGATGCAGACTTGGTCATGCTGGCTGGCTGCAGTAATGTTGTGATTCTGTGTCTTCTATTACTGTGTCTTTTATTAAGACAGTGTACGTGGGAGTAGGTGTGTTTCCCTCTGGTGATAGCAGTTACCCTAGAGACAGAATACAGGTTTCGATAAATCATGAGTTTGTTCAGCAAATCTGATATTTCAAAAATGGAAAGCTTTTGGATTTGCCTTTGCATGTGGAAAACGTTTTCTGTAAGGCAGCTCTTTAGTGAAAAATGGATCAAATTTGCCTTGTGATGCAGGTGATGGTCAGTACAGCTCTCATGTTAAAGTTGTCAGCCTTTTGTTTAAATGTTTGTAAACTTAGATGATAATTGGCACTAGTTTAATTTTATGTAGTGCCTGGGGTTTTTAAAGAGACTTTTCTAATTGACTGAATAGGACTTTCGTGACATATTTAGCTTTGAACTGTTGCCCAAAAACTTATGCAACTGGTAGTCTGAATTTCTGGGCTGGATTCTTACGGAATGGTGATGTCAGCTGTCATCACTCTGCTGTAACTGAGAATAATCTAAGGCTTGTCTCCCACATAGGAGAAACCTGGAGGTTGTGTTAGTGGTGGGATGAAATGACATTGTTCTGTTGGCTTGTTGTTGCCACTGTTCCCTTTATGTAGAAAAATTCCTGTCTCCAGCAGATCAGCATTCGCAGAACTGTGAGGATTGGTGGGAGCTGAGATGGATGACATAGTCCTCCATGGAAATTGCAGTCAACTGCTGTAGTGTGTGGTGTCTTTTTTCCCCATCTCTCTCTGTCCCCCCTTGCCCTGGTGCTTGCACATACCTCTTGCACTCACAGTGAGAGACTGCACTGAGAGTGTTGGTAGGGACACGTGAAAACACAGAATGAAAGAAAGTGTCTTTGACTGTCCTGGGCTAATATCCTTCTCAGGCTTTGGAATGAGGCAGGTTTCTATGGACTTCAGAAAACTATAATTGACTGGAGAAACCAGGTTCCATCTAGTGGCTTTGTGGGCTTTTTACAATTTTTCTTTAGACAGTTGATCTAATTGGGAAAACCTAAGGATTAGACATTCTGGAGAAGGCTGAATATTCTCTAAAAGCTAAAGAAAAAATAGGAGAAAAGCACCTGATGTATTCCACCATTCTCCATCTCTTGGTCAGCTGTTAGACTTTTCCTGTGGGACAATCAGGAGTTTGAAGTTCTTCAGGATTGACCTCAGCATGTGTTAATTTTAGAAATGCTCTGGATTTTTTTTTTTTTTTTTTTTTNGTGGGGAAGCAATTCTCAGAAGTGTCTGTAGCACACCCTAAGAACATAGATGTATGTCCACTAATGAACATGAATGTTTGCATTCCAGGTTGGAAAAGGCCTGTTAAAATAGGCAGCTAGCTGGCCCTTGCTTTTTCTACAGGTGTTCAAGAATTTGATAACTGAACATCCAGAATTATTTTTGAGATTTTTTTGCTACTTCACTCTCAAGTTGTATGTCAAAATTTGGTGATTAGGAAGCGCTAGTGAGTTGCAAACATTGTTTTATTGGGCTGGTAACAGTTGTTTAGATCTTCTTCAATAACGCCGGGATCGATGGGGACTGTGTTCATGGTTTCTCTGTGTGGATGTGCAAGTACACCATATTGCCCCAGGGAAGTTGTTCTGCAAACTGATGTTGAAGTGGACAGAACTCTGTTGTGGGTGTTTAAAGTTGTGCAGCTGCATCAGTCTGTTCTGGGTTATTGGTATTTGTTTCATGTAGCTGTGAAGATCCGTTCTGCAAAGTTTCATCGGGTATAAAATAGAACATCTCGGTTGCTCATGATGACACATTATTTGGAATGTGTGCATTGCCTTTTCTCTGAGTATGTTCCAGTTCAAGGCATGGCAGGGAAGAAGGATCCATGAAAGCTGGTTAGTGTTTCAGGGTGGCCTCCCCCATACTCAGGAGCAGTACATCCAAACAAACTGGAATTCAGGCCAGAATGCCTGCACACATGGACAAGGAGCACTGAAATATGTTAAAAAGTTGTGAAGAAAAAGAAAAGTTTTCATTCAGTTTTCGATTAATTCAGTGTGTTTTTCTTATAGGTTCGGATAGCATTACAGCTAGATGATGGCTCCCGTCTGCAGGACACCTTCCTCTGTCAACAGACTTTGTGGGAACTTCTCAATCATTTTGCAGAAATCAGGTGAGCAATGCAGTGAGAAAATACTTGATTGGATGGATCTCTGCATGGCAGCAGTTACTTGTTACTATGGTGATCCAGGTAAATCCTTCAGATTTGTAGAGTTTGTGTGTATTTGACTGTGGTTTCTCCTTCATAACAGATATGTTTACCTTTTCCTTGCTCTTTCAGATTTGACACTCCATAGTTCTATTATTATTTTTTAATCCTGGAGTAGCACTCCTGATTCCGGGCTTAAACTGGTAGCAAACTTCTGAGAGTGTGAAGAAAGTATATTACACTGGGATATGTTGCCCCACCTGCCTTTTACACAAACCTGTTTGAAGTCAAGACGTGAAGTGCCAGCCTGGATGATTTTAATTCCCAGTATTTCTGTTCTGTGGTTCCCTGTAGTGCAGAGGGTTCTTTCTTAAACAAGTTGCTGTTGCTTTTGAGGTTTACTGTTGTGCAGTTTCTTCAGGGAAATCTGGAGCTGTCAGCAGTCTGTTGTGGAATATTAAAAGATTGATTAGATCCTGCTTAAATGAAAGAATTTCTGTTTTTATATTAATGAATATGTACATGGGTTAGAAATCTTACTATTTGAGTCCAGTCTACATTCAGGGCTATCTCTTGTCTTCAGTTTTGAATTAAAAACACTGTATTGTTTTGAAATGTCAAGCTGATAAACTTTTCTCAAAGAAATACCATTCTTTTTCTCATGGCTTGGAAGATGAAGCCTTGAAGCTCTGACAGCCCTTCTATTTCTAGAAGTCAGTGACTAGGTCTACCCTGTGACTTTTACTGCTAAGTCAAAAGGAAAAATCTTCCTGTAAATGCTAGAGAGAAGAGAATTCTTTTAATTGAGGAAAGAGGTAGGTCAGAAAACACAGATATAATTTTCCTAAGTATTTCAAGTCCCCTCTTGTCCCTTACTACATTTTTTGTGCCCTCTGGGAGGAGAATAGTACCTGCTGCAGTTGGGGACTACTGGGCTGGTGGGTTTGGTAATAACTGACAGTGAAAAACAGCCTTTCTGTGGCTTTCTTACACATTAGTTGGCTATTTCTTTGGTTTAATTTTTGAGCTTTTTATATAATTTTGCTCTTTTGAAGTGATTTTATTATTTACAGGTTATTGTAATACTATCAGTTAATATACATGCTGCTTTTAAGCTTCTAACTACTGCAGTGTGCTATACATTCATAACCAGTACAGAATACAGCTGCTCTTTTTTGCCCTCTGGAAGCTGAGCTGAGATGTTTGGATAGACTTTGCAAACTTTTGATTCAGTTCAACAACCAGCAAAGGTGCTGTGTGTGACTTAGTCACAGAACAAGCTGGACCTACAGCCTTCTGTATGGATTTCATGGGCTGAGCTGCTATTCAGTGTGTTTTGCTTCACTTAGACTAACTAGTCAGCTAATTGTTGATGTTTGCTGAATCCTTCCTTGGACTTTCCAACTGGAGACATTTTCCTGGAATGCTCAGCTGCTCTAAGTGCGTGAGGGGAAGTATTCTAAATCCACTGGAATTTCCCCCGGGTTTCCAGCGTCCATCTTGGCTAATTGAATCTGAAGAAGGTCTGGAAGCTATTGCAGGGCTGCTCCTCCTCTCAGCGTGCGGCAGTCCTTGCACAAGATGTTTACAGGCCCTGTCAGATCACTACATGAAGGAATCTAATCTGCTTGCCGTTCCCCTTCTGAAGAGGAGAACATCAAAGAGAGGACAGTGTGTTTGATGTGTGTGCTTCCCTCAGTGGGTGCATGTAATGGATTAGCAGCAGCTGGAGGAGGAGCTTCCAAGAGCTAGACAAAAATAAGTCTCTGGGGATCTTTGCCTGGAGTCTGTGCTGCAGAGGCTGGTTGAGTGCACAGCGTTGTCTGCCCTGTGAGCATGAGGCCTGGGAGAGCTGTTGCTTTTGTGTCTCCCACTCTTGCCTGCCTGGCAGCTTCAGCAGCTTTGTACATGGAGCAGTTGCACTCTGGACACTCAAAGACATATGTGGTAGTATTTGCGACCCTTCAGTATTTCTGTGGTGTCATTCATTATGTTCAGATATTTTCCATACATTTTTAGAAGACTCTTCAATCCACAGAGTTGCTTAAAGTGGCAAGCAGTTTTTGAAAAAGTGGATGAAGCTTGATGCTGTAAGTCAAACTGGCTTCCTCTCCTCTGAGTGTTTGGTGAGGACATGTTCCTCTGTGCCTCAGGTTTGTTTCCCCTAAATGATGATCATCTGCCTTTCCTGATAGCCAGATTCTAGCTTTCATTCCTCTGGGCTGTTCTGTCTGTGTTTCAGCAGTCCTTTATCTTTTGTGCATTGTTATTGAGGATTTGTCTAGGAATACAGCTGATCCTACTTGGAGCAAAACCTGTTGTAAGGTAGGGATGAGTTTCTCTCCTGGATTGTGTGAAGAAGTCTGAGCACAGTAGCCTGCCATGGTGTGCTAAAGGCCAGTCTCTTTGGTGATCTTTTGTTCTGACTTTCCAGTCAAGACAAGATTTTTCTCCTCCCTTTCATCATCAAGCATTGGCCTTGGGAACTTACTCAGGTACTGCTGCCAAAGGAGAGAGGGAGGTTGGAGCCTAGGTCTTGAATGACAGTATTATGCTCCTTTGTATGATAAACGTAATCTCTTGATTCCTCCAGAGCATTGTATAGGGCTTTCTGTCCTTGACAGAGAATAACTGATTGTAGAACTACAAATGGAGGCAGATCTATTCTAGTGTTGGTTTGGTTGTTCACCTTGAGTCAGAGAGTTAACTGTGTTTCATAATCTGAAGCTTGAATATAGTAGTTGGGATGCACTGGTTCATCTGTCACTTTCTGCACAATAGGATTTCTTGTGGTGGCCAGGAGAACTGTTCTGAAATACTGGTACCTTGGCACTATAAACTTGTGATGTGTTGCAGTTGGTCTGGAAGTCGTTCTCAGCCCCTGACTTTGCTAAACTAGACCTGACCCTCAGGACTGGTTTTACAGGTTGCTCTGTCTGGATTTGCTACCTCTGGGTTTCTTTGTGACTCACCTTGTCCTGTACCACTGTGCTGTTGCAAGCTTTCAAGTTTCAACCTTTTGGTCAAGCTGGCATATAGACTGCTACAATTAAACCAAACAAAAGTCTCAGTTCTGGTCTGTGCTTAACAGGTTTGCTTCCCAAATCCTCCAACTGGAAATGCTGGATGTTCTCTTGCTCTTGAGAATTACTCAAGGATTGAGTATCATAATTTTCCAGTGATTCTGTTGGTCCTGAGTGATTTCTGGTTCCAGCTGTTTCACTTGCATGTCATTGCAGCTGAGTTTTGGGTCTAGGTGTAAATGTCCTGGATGAATTTTCATGTAATTTAATGGCTATTTCCCTTCATTTTCTGCTCTGTAGGCTGGTTGACTCCTTCCCCCATTTGTATCATTGCTAACATGTGTCCTGTGTCACTGAAGTGCTTAAATATGAGTTGATTTTCACTTTGGGTAGAGTAGCAGCCTTTCCTTTGCCTTTATTTTCTCTGTGGTCTCCAGAATCTGAAAGTTTCTGCTGTTCCTTTTTTGTTTGTTTGTTTACTTTCTTTTTTCGTTTTCAAATTGACACTAAGACAGGCAAATTCTTTGTCCACAGTTTATTTGCTTTAGAGCAGTATTTAATTTTATTTATTGCTGTGCCTATGTGTAAAGAAATGGACTTCTCCCCAGGGAAAGTTCAGTCTAAACAGTAATGAAGTCTTTAACTTAGATAAGGGATTAAAAAGAGCAAGTGTAATTAAGTCATGTTCCGCATTGGGTACTGAGGCACATGAAGAATGACAAACTCAAGTTTACCTAGTAAAATCAACTAATTTCAGAATTAACTTTAGTTGGTTCTGCTTTGTTTTTAAACTTTTAGGCTGTGTTTAAGGAAAAGTGAATGCACTGGAGGAAATTCTTTACCTGATGTTTAATAGTGGTCCTGTGAATTATGTAATGGTTATTGCTGGATGAAAATGGAGGAGAGTGTTGCCAGCTGATTTCACTTTGTACCATTGCTCTGCACTGGTTTTGGAGGCGGTAGGCCATTCTGCAGATGCTGCAGTGTTTTGCTCTTTCTTGCAGGGAGTTGATGGAACAGCATGGTGAATTCTCTCCAGTCTGTATTTACATGCGAGACGAGGTAAGGCAGCAAAGACCTCTCAACTGTCACTTCTGCCCCTAAAAAATAAGAAAAACTTAGCTCTGCTTTCCAACCTGGAAAGTGTTTCTTTTGAACTTTCTTGAGAGGGGAAGTAGAAAAATGTTGGTCTTTTCAAAGCATGACGTGTCTGCATGGAAAAAAGCTCTCTTGGAACGTAACCCTGGGCCCTTGAGGTCTCTGAGCCCATAAAATGAGCTCAATGACCTGTTTGTGTTTTTCTTTCCAGCTTCTTTTAAAGCTTGAGTCAAAACAGTGGTTTCACTTTAATAAATATTTGCTTTTCTCTATGTTTTGATCTTTTGCTATTAATGTTTTGTTTAATATTTTGTATGTGCGTATTATGGAATTTGCTCTCCCTGGCTGTTCCCTTCACTTCCCACTGACCTCTGTGGACAGATCGTCTTTATTCTGGAACAGGTCATTGTAGGCAGATGGGAGGTGTATGTGAGGAAGTTGGCTGTCCTGCAGCTCTGAGGTGCTGCCTGGTGTTTAACTTCTGACATAAAAGCAATACTTGGCTGTAGTTTGATCCCATTTGAGTGTATGTATGGGACAAAAGTACATGTAGATCATCTTCCCTTGAGATCATTTTAATAAGCTGCGGATTTGGTAAAACAGTACAGGTGAATACAGATGGATTCAAGTCTGATTTCCAGCTGCAGAAAGAATGAGTTTTGAGCTGTTTCTTGTGCTGTGTGGTGCTTCTTTTGATACAGGCTTCTTTCTAGAAAGGGCACTTTTGTATGCTCTCCTGGGCATGCAGTGGCCATAATTACTCTCCTCTGGTTTTGTTGCAGATATCAGGAAAAGATGCCTTGGACAAGACAACGCTGAAGTCGCTTGGCCTGACTGGAGGCAGTGCCATTGTCAGGTTGGGAAGAGCAAAGTTTGCTTCTTTATTTTTCCTTTCTACTCTGGTGGTGAATTTATTTTGTTTCAAATACTAAAAAACAGGCACAAAAAATTTCAGAACTACAAACATCGTGGCATTCAGTAATTACTGCATTTGCCTGTTTATCTCAAACTGCTGCCCAGATGTGCTTCCCACAGCTGCAGATGCTGGCACTGACTAGTCATGTGCAGATTAAAAGAGCTTGTTTGCTTCTTTTCTTTTTTTTTTCTCATATGAATGGAACAGACAATTCAAAGTTAAAAGTCTCTCTGAGAGGGCAGTCACCTACCACTTCATTCTTCCCTGCTTGGGATCTCAGGCACTGAACTCCCAGCCCCTGCAGTGCCTGCTGTCTGTTGGGGGTGAGGTGGGGACAGGGACAACCTTTCTGTGATCTCCTGGCCAGCTGCTTGCAGTATATACAGAAGGCAGGAGCGATTAGAAGCTGTGCTTTACAACTGACTGCTGTTCTTCCCTGGAAGACAGCTTTCTTCCGTTGGAGTGGGTTCCTGTTCTGTCTTGTTGCACAACCCTCTGGCCCCCTAGCCCTCCCTTCACAGCAACTGGAGCTTGTGCTCTGTGAGTGTCTGAAAGAAGCAAGTTGTTAAATCGCGGGTGTTTTTGAGTCAGCTGTTGGCTTTGTGTCCTAGTCAAGTTCAGACTGGGGAGGGCAGTACTCTTAGAATTACAATTTTATTTTTATTCCTATTGGTGTCTTGTTAAAGAGTTGTCATGAAGAAATGCAGTTCATCTGGTCGGGAGGAAGCTGTGGGTGCCATGATGCCTTGTAATGAGCCAACAGTGAGGCCAGGCTCTATGGAAGGCGCAGAGGATGTGCTCCTACCTCAAGCAAACACCGTCCCAAACGACTTGGACCATGGGGATGTGGCCGTGTCTTTAAACAGCAGCACACACAAGCAAGACTCGACTAAAGAATCTCATGCTAGCTTGGAGGATCTGTGCCCTTCCTCAGAGCCCGAGCCTGCCCCATCTGTCCCTTTTTTTGGAGATGGAGAGCGTCTGGGGGACTCTTCTGTAGCTGCACCATCGTTTGGGTTAGATACGCCATCTTCAAAGATGCCAACAACTTTTTCCAGCCCTGGTGGCCCTTCTAAGCCAAAGAAGTCTAAGAACAGCCAAGAATTTCAAAAGGAGCAGGAACGGGTAAGGGAAAACCTGTTTGCAATTTGGGCAATGAGGGCCTTTTTTTATCCTGCCTTGCCTGAGGCTGAGCTCCCATGAGGAAAAAGATGTTTCCAGATTTAAGGCTTTTTTTCCCCCCATGTCATAGAGTTAGGTGCCTCGGTGACATACAGTTCTGCCTGAGTACAGTAAAGAAGTAGGAAATAGGAAGGATGGGAGTTTAAGCATTTGCTGTCCAGAGGCAAGCAAAATTTTGAACCTTTAGGTATCCTTGTTGAGTGGTTCACATAGAGACAACACAGCTGCATTAAATCACAGTTCAGGAGAGACTACACCTCTGTGCCTCGAATTTCATGCAAATTTCATGATCAAATGCCCACTTCCTCACCTGAGCCATAGGTGCTTGTTCTCTAAAAAATCTGATTTGTAGTTTTGCTAGAGATGAGCAGAGTTTGATCTTTGAATTAATTTTCTTGATACTGCAGATTAATCCTTTTCCTTCTGTGTTTCTGCTTGCTTACAGAAGTGTTTTCTGTCTTGATCTAAAATATCCTGCTTCTTAAATACTAACTCTACCTCTCTCTAACACTTTTCCCAGAAAGAAAAACTGCACATCTCTCCATTTTTGATGTCTCTAAAGTAGAACTGTGTTTGTTGAAACTAAAAATGCTTGAGCCCATGTAGAGATACCAGAATGGATGGCTGAAAAGTGCTGCAATGCCATCCCAGTGTGACCTGGGAATAATGTGAAGTGTACTTTCTATAGGGCATTGAATGCTTTCAGCATTGGATATGTCTGGAAAGTAGCATAAAATGAAGCACAGGAGCCATTCAGTTAGTAACTTGCTCCTCATTATTGTGTGCTGGAGTTTCACGTTCTGGTTTCTCAGTGAGCGTCTCTCTCCTTGCTCCTTCACTGCATACATCATTACTGTAGCTGCTTTCATGTTCAGAGATCCCCTTCCTTGTTTCTGCCTCTTTGGTACCTCCTAGAGTTGCAGGTTAGAATTCTTCGTGGTTCTGATACAGCCAGGATTGAACAATGAAAAACTGTAAGTAGAAATACAGGGTGCCTGGGGAGCTTCAAAGGGAGCTCAGTCCAGGAGGAATTTAGCAAGACTGTGGATGCTTTCTTGTTGATGTAGAGACTCTACCTTGGTTGACTTCTTTGTGGTTGTAGTTCATTCTTGATGAGTTCTGAATTGTTTAGGAACAGAAGCCAGACCCTGGAAGAACTCTGGAGCAGTTACAAACTGCACAAGTAACAGAAAGCAGCCTTGCCAACCCAGTGGTGAATATTTTGGTATATTAGAAACATGTTTGGGTCTGTCTAATCAGTGTTATTTAACCTTTTGGAACAGACCCCGAGCATGGAGAACTGACCAGTAGGCTGGGCAATTTGTCCAGTTTCATGTGTGGCTTGCTTCAGTTGCAGTCTCACCTGTGAGGGGTTTGGAAAGGGGCAGCATCCATCGTGTCTGGGAGAGGAGGGTTTGTGTGGTATCCTTCACCAGTCTTGTTGCCCACTCTTCTCTGCATGCTGGTTGGAGAGGCAGAACTCCCTCCATCATTTCACTGACTTCACAGCCTGATGTGGAGCTGTGGTGCTGGGCACAGGCTGAGTGCTGGTGGTTGAAGGACTCTGATGAACCAGAGTCTTTCTCAGAATCACAGTCCAGTTCAAACCACTCAGAGGCACTTGTGGAGCCAGCTGCCCTTCCAGTCTGAGAGCAGCTTTGGAAGCAGCTGCAGATTCTGTTGAGGGGGTTCTGCCCTTGTGTTAAACAGCATGTGATTTTGACGACTGCTTTCAAGCCCTTTGATCTCCAGTGCTTTTGCTGCTGATTGATTACATTTTGTTCCCTCCTCCATTCCTGCCATCCTCTGTTCTCCTTGCTCTCAGCGGCAATAGACGAGCAGGGCTACCCACATGGCATCTGCTTTTTGTCCCTTTTCAGTCCTGAGGAAAAAACCCAAAACAAAACAAATTATTTTTAAACATCAAAGGTCCATTTTTATAAAAGAATCTTCCCATTAATGCTTTGCCTGTGTGTGGTTTTTGAAGCTGAAGAGAGAGGCTGGATAAAATCTGTGGCGGCGTCCCTTCATTTCTTGGGCTAAAGATGGTTTACAGACAGCTGCGTGCTGACTTTGATGTCAGAACGTTAATTATTAGAAAGTAATTTTACACCAGATTCCCCAGGAGATTAGAACTCCCAGAGGTGGGAAGGAAGTGGGTCTCTGAGGAGAGGTTGCTGCTGTGGAAAGCACGATAGCCACTACTTCACCTAAAATGAAGTAGAAGTTTTCCTCAGCTTATGTGCTTCCTTGGGTCCGGATTGGTGACTGCAAAGTGTACTGCATTCCTCCTGACACCTGGCTTTGTCATGTAGACTGTGCTTACGTAGATGCTGCTGTGAACACAGGGCTTCAGCCTCCTTGTGAAAAGGGCCTGACATCTCAGCTTTGATAGAAGTAGAGACTTTGAAGAAGGTGGTTGCCAAACCTTAATGCAGAGTCTTTGGCTCCTGGAAGGGATCTGGGACAGAAACAGGACAGCAAAATGCACAGCTTGCTTTCTTCCAGGTTACATAATGGAAGGTAGAACATCTCTGTGCTGGCCATTTATCGTTACAGGAAACGGTCACCTTTCATTAGAATTGCAGAAAACATTGGATGTGCAGTGCACTGAGAAGTGGCTTGGTGTTCCTGGAGCCTCATTTGTAATCATCGTGTGGGAAGTTAGTTTTTGGATTCTGTCTGCCCTTTAGGACTTTGGGAGCCCACAGCAAGGAAGAGGAGTGAACACTTAGGACTGGAATATATGTCTGCCTTCTGCCATGTCATGATTCCCAGTGCCTTGGTGGAAGTCTTTAGCTGTTGCCATGGTTTGGGCAGTGGCTGGCCTTTTCCCTGTGGAATCCTTCTGCTGTTGGGATTAGTTTAAGTGCTTGTTAGAGCCATTACTAAACAGTAACTTTAGGATTTGTTAATGGAGACTTTGGAGTTCTCTCCGTCATATCCCAGCACCCTTCACAACATGCTGTAGGATATGCCTCAGTTGTTTGGGTTTGGGGTTTTTTTGGAAGAAGTATGTGTTTAGAATGGAATGAAATCTGAGCCTGTTTGAGGAGATTAAAGTATACCTGTTTACTGGGGAGACCTGATTAATCCTCTGGCCTCTGACACAGATGTGCTCTCGCTGGAGCAGCAGCGGGCAGCTGTTGGGACCACAGGACAGCAAGGCTCCTTCCCAGAGGGTGGTCCTGGGTGCTTGGGGTCCCTCCTGCAGCACCTCCCCCTCTGTGCCCCGGGAAAGCTGCAGTCAGGCTCCTTCACCCGCTGGTTAGGGCTGACCCTGCTCAACTTTCTAAAAGTAGCCAAAGGTCCCACCCACACAACCTCACTCTTTTAATTTCTCAAATTACCCTTTGGTGCCCACAAGTAGAGTGAACATTGCCTTGTAATTTGTGTTGTGCTTTTGACAATTGAGAAGACTCCTGTTCCCAAGGGGCCTGGGGGAAGGGAGAATGGATGGAGGGAGAACATCTGGGTGTTAATTAGGATTGGAAAGAGCGCATGAGGGAATGAGAGGAGAAGTGGGCAGTGGGTTCATTCACAGAGCCTACAGCAGTGTTAGCCTGGCAGCTGACTTGGAAGAAATGCTGGATTAACTACCAAAATTTTTGTTCCTGTGGGCCTCTTCAGTCACGGGCTGTGTCCTACCTTCATCTCCCATAGCCTTCAGTGTGCTGTTCTGTGTGTTTGTGCCTATAAACTGTTTTGGAATTTAAAAAGCTTGACTTATTTGAGAGCCAGGAGGTGTAACTGCCTCTTGTGTGCTTGATTCTGGTCACAGCTTGCATTCACACCCAGAGAAAGCTGCTGCTTTGGGTGTAAGAGAGCAGCCAGCACATAACCTTTTCTGGGGAGGGATCCATAATGTCCTGCTGCCTGCAGAGATGGCAGATGCTCTTGGTCTAAGTGGCTGGGGCTTTGGCTTGGGTTTTTTGGGGTTGTGGGTTGGCTTTTTTTGTTTTGTTTTTTCATAACTGCAACCACACTTCTAGACCAGACCATAGTTTTGCTGGAAGGTTTGCTATCATGACACCCAGCTCTGGGGTCTGGAAGCTGGGGGAGCAGGCAGTCAGGCTGACTGTGCTCTGCTGGGTAGGGGAGAGGAGTGTCTGTGTGCAGCATGGAACCTCTGGGCTGGAGGGAAAGGTGCCAGTATTAAGTACCTTTATTGCAGCTGATGCCTACAGAGAACTGCTCCCCTTCGTCTGTGTGCTCTGGCTTCACCAAAGGCTGATCTCAGTGTGAAGTACTTTGTAAGTGCAAAACAAAAGGGTTTTTCACTGTTTAAGGGACCTTTCTGCACAGCAGACACCAGGCTAAAATTTTGACAGGTGTACAATGGATCCATGCAGTGGTTTAGTTCAGAGAGCTGAACAGGTCAAAAACTGTCTTACCAAAGCAAAGGATTGTTCTCTAGAGTAGGAAAAGGAGTGGGCTGTGGCTGGAAACAAGTGCTGTTGGCTCCATGGCAAGAGAATGTGAAGTAAAGAGAACACAAGACACAATGCAAGCCAGGAGTGCATGGTGGATGGAAAAACTTCAAAGGACACTGTAGTCTGTAGAATGAAGGATAGCACCTGTGTAAGTTGAATGCTGCCTGTAGAGTGGTAAGGAAGTGGTTGCATACTGAGAGAGGTTTGGAGAAGAGCAGAGAGGTCAGGTAGGGTTTTGGGATAAGAGTAATTTTAATTTCTGAGTGCTTGTAAGTTGCTAGAAGCATGGTTTGGCTACAAAATGCCTTTGTATTGTGGGTGAAGAGATTCCGCAGGCACTCCCTGTAAAGGAGTTCTCTCTCCTTACTTTAGGTGACTGCTGAAGTTATTACCCTGAGTTTCCTGTAGTGACAGTGGAGAGCAGTCAACTGCTCACCTGGCAATAGAGATCCCTGCTGCTCCTGGGGAGAGATTGTGCCCAAAGCTGTATCAGCTGTAAAGAATGACAACACTGACAACCTTTCTATTATTAGTCTGATCTGAGTGATAGGAATTCCACACTAGTGATTGTATTTCAGTTTGCAAATACTGTCCTTTTATTCTTTTTCAGGAACGTTATAGGATAAGCAAAACAATGCATTTGAGACTAATTGAAGCTCGGTTTTATTCTGTAGCTCATAGAGCGAGAGCCCCTTGTGTGTCACCTAGACCTGCTGGAAGAACCTGCTCATGGCCCAGAAGAGCTTCCCGATGAATTTTTTGAAGTCACAGTGGATGATATACGGAAACGTTTGGCACAGCTGCAGAGTGAGAGGCAAGTTCCCTTTCTGCTGTGAGTGAGACTGTGCTGTGTCCTGTTAAGCAAAGCAGCAGTGACCAGCAGAGCTTGTTGCATTTTCGGCCAGTAAGAAAGACCTTGTACTTTAAGTAACAGAATTAACCATTTATTAGACCTCATCAGAAAGACCAACTTTGAGACATTACGTAAATATAAATAAAGCAAAATCGAACTTAGCCACAAGTCAACACCTGAGAATGTTTGGAACAAACACACACACAGAGCAAGTGTAGGAAGCTGACTATGTATCTCACTGTTCAAGTAGCTTGCTTTCAAGTATTCATGATTTTACTTTATTAAACTCCAGTTCAATAAAAACTCAGATTAAGATAAACTGGTCTTCTGGTCACCTGCTGTTTATATGTTCCTTAAAGAAATTAATTTCATGAATGTATTTAGTTTTAAGTGGGTTATAACATTTGTTTAATACTTCTGCAAGTCTGTGGAACAGTCTCTTTTACACGTAACCAAGTCTGAGTTGAACCTTTTACTTGGAGCATGTTTTTTTTCCCCACAGGTCACTGAAATCCACATGAGTGTATAAACTGACCTGAAAATTGCTCTGCTGCTTTTGGGTCTGGAGTATTTAGTGGTACAAAAGTAGAGTCATTAGGTTGGAGGTTACTGGAATATAGGGCCCTCAAAAAAAGACCTTATTTCCAAATGTGCTCATTCTTGTAATCCCTTTTCCCCTTACAGCCAAAAATTAAAAAAAAAGCAAGTTACACACTGGTTATTCAGAATTAAGTGCAAAAAAAGGGACTAAAGCTGAACATGGAATCTGCTGGGTTTAAGCTAATTTCATTACTTACAGGAAAATATGTAATTATTTTCTTAAAGTTAATTTCATCTTAAATACAGGTAGACTTTTATTTTAGACCCACTGTATCTTTTAATATGCCAGTCTACAATGCCAGCATTTGAATGATCTTTTTGAGCAAAACTTCTCATTTTTATTTTGTTTCCCTGTTGCTAATTAATACTTACTAATTTCTCTTACCAGTATTGTTTTTCAACTTCAGTAGCTCTTCTCCCTCCCAGGAATAATCACGTCCAGCCTTAGTATCTGCTTCATTGTATTAATAAGTCCATCTCTTCTTGAGTAGTCTAAGCAAACTTTCCCCTCATCTTCTTAAGCTCTTTTCAGGCATCTGCTGTGGTAAACTTATTTTCAAACTTGTACAATAGAAGTAATTTTATGTGGTATTGGTACTGATGCTCAATAATTCCATAAATGAGATTTTGGGATAGGAACCACAGGAAGTGGGGAAAATGCTGCGAGGGGTGCATGGAACAGTTTGAACAGTTCTCATCAGCCCTGCTTGGACCATCCGCTATCTTAATAAAGTAAAAAATACATTCCTAAAATTACAGAAGCACCAACTTGTCTTCTTCCTACTTCACTAGGAAACGCCTGGAGGAAGCTCCACTGATGACAAAGTCTTTGAGGGAGTCTCAGCTGAAGGAGAAGTTGGAGCGTTACCCAAAGGTAATATTTGTTCTTCTCTCTGGCTAGTCCAGACTTGGGGGTTGATTAACTTTGGGATTCAGTTGTGATTAACAGGCTCTTAAGCTGCTTATAGGAAGACTTTTCAAATTCCTGTCCCCATTAATTGCCTGTGGAACTTGCATAGCAGTTGTGCCCTCTGAAATCAGCTATCCTGTAATGACATTGAGTGACAGTGGTTGAGTGACAGGCAGTATAGCTCCTTCTATTCTGGATGTTTCAAAACCTTTCTGTTGTGCACACATTAGCCTATGACTGAGCTTTCCTACCTGCCTCTCCTCTGTAGATGTTTTGTTAGTATCTCAATGAAAGTTAAATGATTCAATGTTAGAAGTTGGATTTATTTTACTCTGTAAATATGATCCTAATGCAGTTCCCAAGTTAAGTGCTTTCTGACCAATGCTGGAAATAGAATGGTCTGAGTTACTTCAGCAGCATGGCACGGGGATCCCTGCTGATGTGGACACTACACTGGTACATTGGATGCTGGTACTTTGTCTGTACCTGTCTAGGAGGGACTGTCAGTGTTGTTTGTGCATGGTTTAGCACAGGGAGCTCCTACTCTGAGTGAGTGCTGCTGCATTGTACATCACAGAGCTTTGATAGATGAGCTCTCTTGCCCGCTTTGAACCTCCTGTTCCCTGAGGAGTTACATAGCACTGTTAGTCATTAAAGAAAACAAAAACAAACCACCAATTTGCAGATTCTAAGCCAAGAACAGGTACAGGGCAGCAATAAACCACTGACCTAATGTGCTCTGCCTCTGGTTTAGGTGGTGCTGAGAGTTCGTTTTCCAGACCGCCATGTTCTGCAGGGGTTCTTCCATCCCAGTGAAACTGGTAAGACTCATCATCCCCTCAGCCTGTATAGATGCAGCTCGTGGCTCTCACCATGACAGGAGAGAGACCTCTGGATAGGTCTTTCTGCTGTCTGAGAGCAGCAGTAGGTAGTTACACTGTCCTTGTAGGGCCCCTGAATAGAGTAAGAAGAGCGTCTGGGCTAATCAACTTAGCTAAAGGTTACTTGATGGAGACTGTCAGGCTGCTTGATGGCAACATACTTGTGCTTAGGAAGCTGTCCCACTTGCTATCCACCTTGTTTGTGTCCTAATGATGTGTTACTGGGATGTGTTTGGCCACTTCCTCAGTGTTAATGTTTTGAGGGAAAAACAACATGCCCTTTCCCAATCTGAAACAAGCCCCAAAAAGCAGGAAGAAGAGAGACTTTACCTACTGTACTAAGAGGGGATGAACCTTTCTGACTCTTATCAGTTCACAAAGGACAGTCAGGCCATGTACCAAGTAGCTCTTACTGTTATTACTGGAGATCTTATTCTCAGCTGACAGCCACAGCTACCTGCACAAGCTTTTGGATAGAACAAGTTTTCTATAGAACACAAGCTAATAAGTGGTTACTGAAGTCTCACCTAGCTATTCTCTGTAGCTGCTCTTGCATTTCCTAGATTTTGATAAGGGATCAGCATGTCCAAGTGGTTTGGTTTGCTTGCTTGCTTGCTTGTTTCTTCTACAAGAAATTTTTAATAGCAACTGTGTACTCTGGAAGGCAATCTCCATACATTAGAGAGGGCAGTCCTGCTGTTACAGTTTAGGCTTTTTGCCCAGCATTTGAAGAACTAAATGTAATTCAGGAAACCTCTCTCTCCTTTTTCCACAGTTGGTATTTTGAGAGACTTTGTTAGAAGCCACCTTGCCGATGCAGAGTTGCCATTTTACTTGTGTGAGTGTTGTTGGTAATATTTGGCCTTACTTTACAAAGCCTGTTCCTAGCTGTGGTATGTATGGGATCTTTTGATGCCTGAGATATGGCTGGGGGAGGAATGCCTTCCCTAAATACAGTCTCACAGTGCAAAGAAGGTGTAACCTGCTCCCTTAGCCATGTTATGCTTCTGCCTAAGAAGTAACCTCTGTGGGCATATGAATGTGTCACCCATTGAAGAGAGCAGAGATCCTTCCCATACCTGCTGTATTTGCTGTCCTGGTTGCTGGGTGGTCCTGGTTTGTAACTTGTTTTTTAACTTCAGTTGTTGCACCTCCCAGAATCATCCTGAACGATGAAAGTCTGACACTGTTTGAGGTAAGGACTCACACCTGTGCTCTGTCATTCTCTCTGGCTTGTGCTCCCCTTAACCCTGCCTCAGACTTTAGTTACTTTCAAAAGAAGCTGTATAATGCTGTGATCCCTGTAGGCGTCTGCTCAGCCAAGGCTAATGGAACCAGGTGTTTTGGAGCACAAACTCTTCACCAGAAGAGGTCCACCTTGTGCAGCGATAGGCACGGGCACATCGGGGCTGGGGTGGGGGGTCACATTGTTTTGTACACACACTGTGTGCCACACAGACTCAGAGATGTATTTAACCTGGAGTCACTACTGCAAGAGCTGAGATGAGTTTGCTCTCTCTATAGCTGGGCTAGGATAGTAAGAGATAGGAGACTGGACGTGGAAAGGGAACTGTTTTCAATTTCTGCAGCAGGAGCTAGAGGCTGTATTAGACAAAAATCTGACCTTTTTAAAATCACTGTGTGAGAATTTATTTTAAGCCAGCATATACATTGAGGAATATACAGTCTCTCTGTGTAATTTTTCTCAAGAGCTGAAACACAGGTGTTCAAATTCAGATTCCTGGAGATTTTTTACACATGTCAGATAAATTGATCTTGAAGTCACTGGCCAGAGACTCTTGGCTGTGTAAATCACATGTGCTAAGGGAGTGATCAAGTGATTTTGCCAGTGACTTTACCCCAGACTCACCCTGTTTAAAATGTTCTGTCATTCAAAATGCCATGGACCTTTCCAGACTGATGCACCCGAGATCCTGCAGAGGAAAGGCTCATGCAGTTGCAGTGAGAATTCCTGCGTGATGCCCCCAAGGGAGCAGAAGGGGTGAGGTGGGGAGAGAGATAGAGAAAGGGACTTTTCAGACAGCATGGTGAATTAGGTAGGGATTAGCATGCCTCTGAAGTTGCTTGCAGTGGAGCTTTCCAAGTTCCACAACTTCCTGACCAGGCCATGTGGAAGAGATACACGTGCAGCTGCTTTTAGACCATTGAATGTTCAAGCCTGTATCTGCCTCCTGTTCAGCCAGCCTCTGATGCTGGCTGTGGTGTCCCTTCTTAGCTTTGGTCTGTCTTCTAAAAGTTTGAAATCCTCTGCTTACCTCTGTTTACCCCTTGCCTGCCTCCTCCACCTTCAGTACTGTTCTTTTATATTCTCTTTCTCAGCGCACATCTCATGTTTCTCTGAATGTCTTCTGAAACATGACTTGTGCAGTGAAACACCACAGGAATAATTACACATTCTTCTCTTTGAAATAAGAAATCTTATGGCAGGAATTTTATTTAATTTGCTGTGTTGAAGCCTTTGTTCCATACCTGGTGCCATTACTGTGCTTGCTATATATGTGGCAATTTCCCAATTTCTTAGTTGTGACATTTACTGCAGAATTCATTCTTTGTGGCAGCTTCCTGAAACATAAAAATGTATTCAGTTAGTGCTCTGTAAAGATTTGGAGCTGCCTTACAGCCCAGTCTTAGGGACTTCAGTAGAAATTGCAACTTGGTGAAGAACCTGATTGATTTTAGCATCAAACATCTTCAGGCTGTAGTGGCTTTCCTTGGACTGCAGTGCTTACTGTGGCACGTGACAGTGCAAAGCGTTGGCATTAGTGCAGAACTGGGACTGTTAGAGATACTGTGCTTGAAAGCTGAAAATTCTTTGCAAATTGCCTGTTTTGAGGAAGGATTTTTTCTCGTTTTTCGTATCCTCTCTCTCAACACCAAAGAAGAAGAATGTCCAACGAAGATAAAGGGTGTCAAATCCAACGTTGATTTAAGATGCATTTTTATTCATGCTACATATGATCACAGCATAGTCCAATTAAACTAATTAGGAAGTGGTTATTTTGAGAATTTGTG
This sequence comes from Scytalopus superciliaris, assembly GCA_013400415.1. Classification (NCBI taxonomy): domain Eukaryota; kingdom Metazoa; phylum Chordata; class Aves; order Passeriformes; family Rhinocryptidae; genus Scytalopus; species Scytalopus superciliaris. Next base: position 137,958 of record VXBX01005517.1, read on the forward strand.
TATAATTAAAGTAAAAATGGAGTTTTTAAGCACAATCTTAACTACACAAAATCATTACAATTACTTTCAAAACGTGGAAAGCAAGTAAAATCTCATGCTTCGAATATTTTTTTAGGGATTGTAACATGACATTATGAGATTATTTTCACATTAGTTAACAGTTGCATGACTTGTCATTTTTGTCTTGCTCAGCATAAGTAAATGTGATGCAGGTACAGGGAGAATAATCAGAGCTTCATGTGTGGCTCAGTTAGCTCTTGCATTGATTGTTATTGCTGTGAAGCAAAGTCTTAAGGTGATGAAATCATCAGCTCACTACTGAATAGTAGTCAAAACTGAAGTCTCCTTCCCAAAAGCAAAGTATTCAGAGCAAAATATAGAACATCACTGTGTATAGACCCAGGGTTTGCATGAACATGTGCAGATCTGGTCTCAGATCTTGAAAAGTAAGCGGTGAATCTGCAGAGGACAGAGATAAGGATCATCAGAGGTCTGTTATGTCTCCTGTCCAAAGAAAGACTGACTAGGCTAGAAATGGTCAGTCTGCAAAAGAGGTGACTGCAAAAGGAGTAACATACCAAAGAGAAGCTGGAATGGATTGAGTTTTTGGTCTTGAGTACCAGTGAGTGGCATCAAGTGGGGCAAGCAGGAATTGGAATAGATGGAAGAAGGCAGTTGTGCACATGTCAGAAAACGGAAGTGTAGAATTCCTTGTCACAGGGCACTATATACTAAAAGTATATACTGGTTTGAGAGAGATTTGGACAAGTTCAAGGAAGTTATTTAGTAAGAGTGTTTTAATATATAGAAACCATCTCAGGAAGCTTCTGAACTGAAAATCATTGCTAGCTAATATTAGGGGAAAGTATTGCATGTAACCAAGAATACCCTTCTCTGTGCAGGATACTGGCTGGATTGAATGGACTTCTGCTCTGCCTGTGGTTCTTCTGTCCTTGGAATAGCTGTGTTTAATGCCAGTGGACATGTAGCCTGTGTCCCTTGCTTGGGGCCCTTCAGCCCTTTCAGGTCATGGTCTGTTATGACAGGAGTAATTCTGTGTGTTTATAAACATTTTACTTGGATGAAGCATCAAACAGGAAAAAACCAATTCCTGCTGAGGACTTGTCATGCCATTCTGGTTACCCAAACTGCCGTCAGAGACCACAGAGCTCTGACCTGCGAGGATGGTGCCTTATCCCAGTTTGGGTTGGCTGATTCTGGGCGAAGCTTTGCGCCTGGTGCCAGTGTAAATCCTTTTTCCTCTTCAGCTTTCACCATGTCAGTGCAAACCCTGTGCTGTAATGTCTCCTGCTCAGGTAGGTTTTCCCTTCTGCTGGGATCCGGGTGCCTGGCAGGGGCTGAAGGGCCTTTATTCTCTGGGCAGCAATGAATGTGGAAATTGCTCTGGCTGTTGTCCCTGTCCCCTGTGTCACTGTTGGATGCCCTGTTTAGAGGGGGCTGTTCCCAGTCAGGCTGCACTGCCTGAGCCTCAGGGCTCTCAGTAAAAATGACCCTGCCCTGGACTGGCAAGGAGAGAGGGTGTGTTTGTGGTGCTGGGGCAGGAGGAGCAGCACTGGGGATGGGACCTGCTCACTGCTTCTCACCTGCTGTTACGGCCTTCCAAGCTGAGAAATCTTCAGTGTGGGAAGAGGTTTGTGCAGACCAGGGTCCCCACGGGACTGGGGTCTGCAGAGAAGCCTGCAGGGCCTGGCCTTGCCCCAGATGGGTTTGGTCTCTGTGCAGAGGGGTTGTGTGGAGACCTTCCCCCTTTCAGACATCCTGTGATCCGTGGAAGGGAAATGTTTTGTACTTTAGTCAGAGTTCCCCTTCTGTTCGCTGGTCTGGAAGGAGGGAGATGAAAACACAAAGCTGCTCTGTACAGATAGGAGACAGATGCTTAAGGTGCTTTGTAAAATATGTGTCTTTGGGGCTGGCAGAAGAGGAGCTTTTTCTCTAAGGTGATCTGACAGTACCCAGCACCCGTGTAGTGAGAAAGTTTGTTCTGGAATTACAGTGTTGTGATACATAGGGTGCAAATGTGAATGAGGTGCTTTGGAGTGTGCAGTTCTTCCAGACATCACAGGGAAAAAAAGGGAGCTGTGGGTCAGCTAATTGCTCAAGTTTTTTGATCTATCTTGTTGTTTTTGGAGGATGTGTGAAAGGCTCAGGAGGAAGTTTGTCAGTAGTACATCTCTTTAAGGTCGTCGGGTTGCATCATGTAACTGCCAAAATTTGCCACCTTTGCCCCAAGTGCTGTATATCAGTCATGTTACCAGTGGCCTTCTGGGATGCTCAGCACCTGATGTGGTTCTTTTGCAGAGATGCCTGCACATAACCTGACTCTTGATTTTTCCAAAACAGGTGCTACCAGGCTGTATCTAGTCATTCTGGATCTTTTTTCAACATTTAATTTTCACATTATCCCAGGTCCTAAGTTAGCAGTACTCTACAGACTATCTTGGTGCTGTCTGTAAGGAAGAGTGGATGGTGTCTGAGGCAGTAATGTGAGCATTCAAGTATTTATAAATTACTGAAATTTGTGCAGCAGCCAATAAAAGGAGGGACTGCAGATGGTGAAGTACTGTGTTATCAATATTTCTGTTCTTTCCACCCTCTCACTCCAGTAAAGCTAAGACTGGTACTACGTTCATTAAATTTGATCACTTAGAGTGAAGGGAGACCCTTTATGCTGCAAGCAAAAGCAAGAAAAAAGACAAATGTTGTTGACTTGTTTGCCAAGATACTTGGATTGAAAAAACTGTCTGAAGTGAATTCTCCCAAAATCTGTGTATATTTACAGTATAGTGAACACACAGATTGGCAGCAACGTGGAGTTTTTGGAACCCATAAAGACTTCAAGGCATTGCTTTGATTTTTTGTTGTTGCTGTTTTTGCTGGCTGCCTTCTTATGTCCCTTGAAGTGTTTTATAATGTTCTGACTCTCTAGAGCTGATCAACCACAGGCTTCCCTGTTGTAGCACTTGGCTTTGCATTCCTTATAGCTCTAGTGGCTTGTTTGTGTTTTTCTAGGCTGTTTGAGCTTTTCAGAGTTGCTTCTTAACTTCTTTCTCCTTCCAGAAACAGGCACTTATGTAGTGCACATCTGGGGTGGTTTAGTGGAAAAAAATCATTGATTTCTGAGTTAACACTAGGAAAGAGTTAGCAGAAAGTAGGAGTACCAACCACTGGAAAAGTCGAGGCAGCAGAGACGGCAGGACGCCATCCTCTGTCTTCAGAGGAGCTAAAGGAATCCACAGGCTTCCTCATAAATATTTAGGTCTTCTAATCAGATCTTAGAGTGCACTGAGTGTTTCCTCTGGCACAAACCATGAGGCAGAAATCCAGGGCTAGCTGTTTGTTCCTTTCTTTGCCTTTGGTTCTGTTTCCATATCCTATTTGTTAATGCTTTGGGCAGTATGTCTTCCATGCCTGTTCTGTGAAGCCAACTATGGTCAATGTGAAGCCTTCTCGTTTGGCAAGAGTCTGAATATAATTTCAGAAAAAAATTACTTCATCAGAGTTAGTCTGTCGGGGGCATTTCCAGTGGCACGCCTTGTGGTTATTGCACTCACTAGCAAAGAAAATTGCAATTAATACTGAAATTCATCCAGCACAAAGGATGGCATTCACCTAAAAGTCTTAGCCCTTTACTTCTCTGTTCAGGATTTTTTTGTCTGACTGCATTTGCTAGCAATCTCACCTTATGTTTGTGGTGAGGTATGCCACCCATGCTCTCAGAGGCTGCCCATGCCTACCTCATGATTCTGCCTTCAAGTATGGCTGGGTGCTTTGGTCCCCGTGAGAGCTTCCTTTGACTACTGAATTTGGAATGGAAGTCCTACCCAAAATGTTCCCTGCTGCTGTCAGATTCGGAGGCTATGTTTCTGATCTCAGCTCGGGCTCAATGAATACTTTTTACACCTGGATTTCTTCTTAACTTAGCCTTCTCAAAACAGTGTTTTCAAATCTTATCCTTTGCCTTGCCCTGTCCTAGCTGGATCAGACCCTCCTGTGTGTTGGCCACAGAGTATCCACCTCTTTTGGCAGTTGCTCTCCACATTAGGCAGCTTTGTTCTCAGGTTATAAACATGAACCAGTTGGTCTGCCCCTTTCACCATGGCTGTGGTGTTTATTTCTGTTTCAGGGATGCTGTGCAGTCTTGCTGGAGAAACTTTTGATCTACTGGGTTTCCAGTTGAATTTTCCAAGAGCTAGTTTATGTGTTTGGGGTGTGTGTACTATGCAGTATTTCATGTTGGTAGCTTGGGTTTCTCCTTCCGTGCGCGTGTTCCTTTGAAGTGCTTATTTTCTTATTCATCTTCTAACATCAAACTAACAGCAGACCTGTGGCACTCTGATCCTCTCAGATCATGTAACGGAAAGAATGCTGCTCCTTCTGGCAGCTGTGAGTTCCCTTTGACAGCAGCCCCTGCCTGGTCTGACAGCATTGCTCTGTCAGGGAAGAGAACAACTGCCTGGAAATAATGTACATCATCTGCAGTGCTCTGTTCCAGTATTTTTTTTTTGCTTGTGTATGTCTGTGAAGGAGGAAGTATTAAGGTGTTATTTGGGGAGGGTTCTGCCTCAAATGTTTTCTGTGTTCTAGAGAACAAGTTACTAAAATATGCAGTAAAACAAAGCAGAAATGTTTCTCTGCTGTATCACAGCTGGATTCACCCAGGAATGTTGTTTTAGTGTGGATATTTTTATCATGGAATGCGAGATGCAGCAGCCCCATTGTGCCAGGATGCCGTGCTGTCACAAACCACGCTCACAACCGCAGTGTCCGAGTGAGTGTTCACTGCCTCTCTTGAGTAAAACTGGAGTTACTCAGCTGCATAGTTTCAGACTAAATGTGGCTTTATAAGTAACAGGCTGCTCTTCAGATCTCTGAAATGGAAAGCATTCATTTAAACTTTTGCAGCTGTAACTAAGAAATGGATGAAGCTGTGTTAGATATTTTTAAAACCTGAGGAGTTGGTCATTTGGAATGGTACTTCTTAAATGGGAGAGAGATAGTCAGGACGCTGACTTCCTTCTCTCCTTGCTTCAGTGACTTTCTAATCCCTTCAGAAGAAAGCTGTCCTCTGATTATGGCCTTGGATGGGACTCTAGAGACTCACATACTTAGTTCTCATTTCAGCTGCTGCAATCCTACGTGACCTTGAATAAGTTACTTGATCTCTTCAGGTCTCAGTTTTTCATTGGTACAAAAATAAAAAAGCCCCTAAACGTAAAAGCACAAAGCATTTTTATTTATACTGCACGTTGCTGTACATTGCATCTCTACAACTGCACACTGGGTAAAGTTTTTCAGTTGGATTTCTAGGTGTCAGTGCAATAAATCTGACTGTATCTTGTAAATATGCCCTGCACAGTGTGATTTGAACATTGTAATTGAATAGATAATAGCATCTATTTTGCCAGTCAGAATGGCATTGTTTGTTTGGCTGGAAATCAAAGTAGCAATGAAAAGAAATGCTGGGTGTTTGAGTGTAGTAACTGGCTGTTGGCTCAGTCTTGTTGTGGTAATTCTCTGCATATAACTGAATGGAGCTTTTTGACTTAATTGTTTTGAACAGTGTTTTATTTTGGTCAATCTGACAGGCTCAGTGTGATTCTAAGAGTTTTCAAAATCTGATTCACAGATATAAGAATCCTATGTAATGAGGTTAAGAACGGCAGAGTTGTTCTTTTAGAAACAATTGCAAACATTAGAACAGCTGACTTGAGAATGCAGTTTTCAGGTGGTGGTCTGCCCAGTGTGTGATCCTTACATCCTTAGCTGTGTTAGAAAATGTTAAAGGCTTTGATTTTGGGCTTGCTTGTTTTCCTGGATGGTATCTACTAAAGCCTTCTCATGTTTGTGCCAAGACAGCCCTTGGACAGTGGGATCCATTCCACCAGCCTGCCTTTCTTTTAATGTAAAATTGCTGCTGATTTAAGTACTTCTGTATTCTAGAAAGCTCTGAGATAGCATTATGTTCTGCTGGGGACTGGTTAGAGAATTCCCAAGGTGAGAAGTAAGGTGCAGCTAGCTGCCTTCTCTCCTGAGCCCTCAGGCACTGCTGGGGTTGGGGTGCTACCTGAGAATTCCACAAAAGGAAGCTGAACCAAAGGTTTTGTGCATAAGCCAATAGTCTGTTTGAATTGAAGAAAAATAACTTAGTGGATGGAAGTTTGGCAAGAGGGGGTCTCTGTGCTGGCTGACCCCTAGGAAGGGATAGGGATGCAGGGAAAGGAGCCATGGGAAAGAGGTTGCATTCTGGGTGCTTGTGGGCTGCTGTCTAGCTCCTCTGAGTTTTTTTCAATTAAGATTTTGAACTGAAACATTTGGACTGATGTTTTGCCAGCAGTGGGAAATGGTTGTGGACATGGATCCTGAGACTGAGAACTATGGTTATTTGACAACCTGTGAGTAAATAGGGTAGACGTTTATACTGGGGCAAAGTCTGTCTGTTTGTTGGTTGAGTGTGTGTCTAGCCCTTGGTCTGTGTTTCTCACTCTCTTTCTCTCTTTGTGCCTCACACGGGCCCTGCCATGAATTTTCTCTGACCCCTTGGGGCCATTCCCACATGAGGCTTTGATGTGTGTGCCCAGAGCTTGATTGACAAGGAAGTTTCAGTGGCGGCAGCAGGGAAATGAAGAGAAAAGGGCAGGACTTTGAACTAAAGGGCTTTGAGCTCCGAGATGCTGTGCTTACTTATCTCCTTCAGAATGTTAATTATTTACCAAGATAATTGGTCAGGAGGCAAAAAAAAGAGCGGGGAGGTTATTAAAAAATTCCAACACTAACACACTACAAAAACCTCATTTTCCAACTTGCAGCTGGCATGAAAAGGATGTTGTGTGTAAAAGGGCTTGAGTGTATGTGTGTTGGGGGGGCCCTTTTTAAGGCACCCATTTCCTAAATAGACGAATGCAGCGGAAACATCAAAGCTCTTGTGAGAGTGTTCTCTGGGGTTTCTAAACCATGTCTGGTACTTTTTAATTAAAAAAGTTTATGGAGAGCCGTCTTTGTGACTGGAACAGGCAACCTTAGGCCCTGTTGATTGAGGAATGAAATGTTAAAAGACCTAATAAATAATTATTTTTGCTAAAATGTCAGTTCAAGGATGTGAAATTGCCTAGATGCTTTAGCAGGACCTGAGACTTGGAGTAGGCTAATGAAGGTCTCCTGCTTCAGTCTAGTGTGATGTCAGCCATTCTGTGTGAGACAGTTTCCCACAGCCTTTGGAATAATGTCCAAAAAATGTGTAACGCCACATGCTCATCTGAAGCCTGCAGGGAGATAGGTGAAGCTGTTTCATTTTGCCTTCTGTTAATACAGTTTTATTAGTCTCTGTATTAGCCAGCAGTCCCACAGCATTCTCCGTGAAGATCAGGGTTCCACTGAGTTCTGGTAATTGCTGTTCTGGATCAGGTCCAAGGACTGTCATTCCAGTATCCAGACTGGGCTGATGGTGGCAACAGAGGCTCAAGAAAACTTCAGAGCAGGCAGTCTGCCCTGTGCAGTTCCAAAGTACGCATGAATGAGGCAGTGGGTTGCTTTTATCTGGTTTATGCTATTATTTGGTTTCTTTACCTCTCTCTTAGTATAAGGCTTCCTAAAAGCTTAACAGAATTATTTCGGCTAGTTTTTCTTTATGTGGTGTTATACTGGCATGTAATGCAGGTAATAAATAGGATATTCTTCTTTCAGAAGCCTGTCTGGTACAGCTGGTTATACCGTATCGTATTAATCTTCTGCATATCACCTTCAAAGCCTTTTAAAAATCCAAGCCTGAACTTGCAGCAGTGTCTGTTTTTAGTATGAGGTTGAATAATTTTGACTCTCTTGCTCTGTGTTTCCCTTGGATACACCATCCGGATGTGGTGGGGTTGTGCTTTGTAATGTGTCACTTAGTTTCAACACTGGGTTTTTGGAAGGCAATGGTGTGACACTGTAGTCACTGGAGATGGCAAAGGAACCTCCATAGGTAGGTCCCTCCTTTACCTACAGGTGTGTTTGTGATTCCTGAGCTGAACTGGAGGACTGTGAGTCCAGTTTTACAGTTTCTCTTTAGAAATCTCCGGGGAGGGGAGGGGGGGAAGTGTCAGTGTGTGCATTGAAAGAGATGGGGAACAGCAAGGGAGATGGGCCAGACTTCCCAGCCATGCCCAGTGAAAGGACAAGAGGAAACGGACACCAATTACAGGAACTTCCATAGAAATAAAAGGAAAAAAAATGGCAACCAAACCCACTGGATGCAAAAAGTGTTTGAATGTGGCAATTGTTCTGACAAGTAGGAACTAGAATTCAGGCTGGATTTATAAAAGGAAATACTGCATCCTGGAAAACTGATAAAACTAGACAAATTTCAACCATCGACAGAGGGTGTAAATGTAGTAAAATGATCTAGAATAGATTCTGGAGGGCATAGCTGGATTTGTCTTTGGCTGTCAGCTACTCGGGTGTTAGAAGATTCTTCATTATATACGTTATCTTCTCAGCAGTAGAGAAGGTGGGTGCAATACAGTGGCAGGAGATAGGGGGACAGAGGAGAAGGAAGGGCGGGACACTCGTGCAGTGAGCACTTGCTGTACAGGTCTCATCACCTCTGTGTGGTAGAACAGATCATAAAATTTTGCTTCATGTCATACTCCAAGTGCCTTGTGCTCTGCAGACGTTTAACTTCTTCTGAATTATAGATGGTTCAGTGACCTTGGCTTGAACTCCATGTATTTGTAGCTGTTTAATCTGCCTCTAATGTTCACAATGAACTGTGAAAGCATCTACAGTCAGTGATACCTTCTTTTCCCCTTTCACTGCAGGCTAAACTCTTTCCAACTGCTGTCGTTCATTTTGGATCTGAGGAGTGCAGGGGTGAGTGCATTGCCTCTCTCCTTCAGCTGACTCTGTAGCTCCTGTAGTAGACCCAGAATTACTTCCTTACTGTCAGAGTTCTTCTGACAAAAGGTACAGCAGTCCTTGACAGTGCTGGTGAATGTCACCATTCCAGCTGGCCGAAGCTTGTCTTGGTTGGTTAGCTTGAGCACAGATGTAGACATAATACCTTTTCTATGGGATTTGTTAAGCTGAGGAGTAGACATTGTCTGCTGTGGGAGCAAGAATGATAGAAGAATAGCTCTGCAGAAAAAAACCCTGTTGTTCAAAATGTTAACTAGACAAATGACTATGAAATGCTTTTGCAGAGCTTCTATGGTAGTGGATTGGCTGGAGATGGTAGAACAGATCTGAATCTTTGGTTCTTTGACATCTCTGGTTTATGCTTAGAATCCCTGTTTCTCCCAGAGATCAAAGCATGCTCTGGCTTCACAGAAACGTTTCTGAGATGCAGTGAGCACTGAAAGAAAATGTCAAGATCTTGAGATTGAATGATGAAATAGGGCTCCTCTGAGTTGTGAAAGAAACTGTCATAGTTTAAAAGTATCCTGTGTCATTTGGGGTAAGGTCATGGAGATCTACTGTAGTATACAGTTGAGCTGAGAGCTATGTGATACTGTGGTGATTGATGTGTCTGTATTACAAAACAAGTGATTTGGTTTCATTTTTAAACAGCGTGTTACCTGAAATCGGACCTGCTGAGCTCTGCAGTTTCCCCTTCTGCAGCTGATTTATTAGTAGCCAGGTATGTTGGGACTTAAAAGAGTTGCAAATGCGTGAGTATTTGAGGGATGGGAAGCATGAAATGAGCTCATCTTCCTGCAGGAAATGTTCTTCGAAGATGCTAGGACTTCCTTCTCTCCAGAAACAGTTATACTGTAATACTCAACTTCATAGCTTTGTGAGTCCTTTGCAAAGTAGGATTTCAGTGACTAAATCAAGTAAATCCTAGTGCTTCTATCATGGAAAAAGAAGACCCTTTTCAATCTGACTTAGAAAGTTTAAAGGGGGTGGTAGTACAGAGGTTATTATGAAAAATTAAGCTTAATTCTACTTGCTTATTTTCTTTCTCAGGTGTTTGTCCAAATCATTAGTTCCTTCTGCTTCATCATCTGTAGCATCAGGTGCTCCATCCCTATCTGAACCAGAAGCAGGAACTGACAAGAAGACCAGTGAGCCTCCAGAAGCAGCCAGCACACAGGGAGCTCCACAGGGGTTGAGAAGGGCCCCTGGGAAAATCCCCAAATGGCTGAAGCTGCCAGGTATCATGAAATCAGAGGAGAGCTCTGCTCATTCTAAACTGCCCCAAAAGGCAGTCTCCTCTCTGCCAAATGTGTTGGATGTTGACTGTATTGTTGCAGATGTCAGCTTGTGCTTGAAGGAACTTGGTTCACTGCTTGTTGGTCACAAATCAGTTTGTGACTTGAGCCTCAGCCTTCACTGGAGAAGTGTAGCTGAGTGCAGGCTCTGAACAATGGGGAGTCTGATGCCTAATCCAAATGCTTGCAGCATTCTTAACTATGTTCTGGGGTTGAGATACTGAGCTCTTAACTCTGCCAGTGTTGTTCAAATACTAATAGGCAAGATATTCTGCATACCAAGGGCCCATGTCATCTGTTAAATCTCTGGTGTTATTTTCCCTTTGCTACTATAGTCTGTTTTAGTACTTTTCTTTCTCTTAAATTTTTTTAGCTGGTCTTCCTGTTTTAAATCTTCACTGCAAAGCAGTACTGGGTTTCCATAAATAAGATTGCAACCAAGTTTCCATTACTAATTTTTTCATGGTTTATCCTGATCAGAAAACTGCAACCTTATTTTTAGTTCCAGAACAGATAGCTTGTGTGTGTGTTTTGTATGCAAATTTATGCAAAATATGAGGTAATTAGAAGAAGGATGCCTGAATTAAAGAGTTGGCAATATCCACTTTTTGATGTAGTGGCCAAGACAAGAGGAAGAGAGGAGGTGGGGAAAGACAAAAAAGGGGGGGAAAAAAAGAGACATTAAATCATCCCCCTTAACGGCAACAAAACTAGTAATACTTGTATGGAATTCCCTGGCTAATAATGCCAAATGTTAACTTTCTGGATGAGAATTTTAGTATTTGTTTCTGGAAGACACTGTGGGGCCCTCAGCTCCAGCAAGCAGAGCATAAGGTGTAAAGGCTGCCAGCAGTGGACTGGTGTGTTTCCCTGCTGTGGTTAGGTATAGATTGGTGCTGAGATACTTATGCAGTGGGGAACAGGGTCTTCACTGTTTCCTGTTTCCAGTATGTTTGAAGCATTGCACTTAGGGTTTTCTTTCCTAAGTAAAGATTATCTGGATAAAGTACAAATTATCATACTCACCTCCCATGGTATGAAAGGTTAATAACGTGCTCTAACACGCATATTAATAACATGAAGGATGAAGTTCCCTGCTCCAGAAGTTATGATACATTTACCATTCCATCTCCCTGTGTGCTCCCATGTGGTCCCCAATGCTGCCTGAGCACAGCAGTGTTCAGAACCCTCAGCCACCAGATTGTGTTACTGAGAAATGAGACAGTGCAGATTACATGTTAAGTGTTTTAATGCTCCTGTGTTTGTTTTGTAGGAGGAAAGAGGTGAAGCATCCTGGGCTGCTGGATCATTGAGCAATCAGCTGTGCCTCTGTCTTGATGAACTTACTCAGAATGCGTAAGAAATTGTTGGTGTCCCTGGAGAGATCTAATCTTCTAATCTGTATGAACATTAGTTATAAAAAGAGAATTGCTATTTCAGATGCCAGTTGCATGGCCTGTTTATGGTCTTTATGACTACAGAAGCAAGGTTAGAAGTTAAGTTTAAGGGTTCCTGCATGCAAATAATAAGCATAGAGATCAAGGGGGACATAATTCCTATATACTTTCTGTGAAGGATCTTGTTCCTGTCCACATTTTTTAATTCAGTCTTCCCAGTTCTACCTTCAGAGGTCATTTGAGTCTAGCTGTCTGGATTCTAGCAGCAAGGTACAATCTGATTCAGCTTTAACTATAGTTGTTAAATGATGCCTAGAACAAGACTTTTCTCTGCTTCGTACTGTGTGGAGTTAGTGCTGCTAATTCTGGACACAGATGGCTGGAAAGTGAATGAAGCACTTAGGTTACTCAGTTCAGATCAGCCTTTCCTGTGAACCTCTTGGGCTGCTGCACTTATATTGTGTTCAATTGCCAGAATCTTATTAACAAAGAACACAGGTATCTTTTCATGGAATGCCTCTTGACTTTGTTTGTGCCCTAAGCTCTAGTTTTATTTTCACTGTGTATAATTAACATCAGTAATTACAGCAAGGAAAAAGCCATCCAGTTAAAGGGTCTCTTCCCATGCTGGTTGGTTGGTGGTCGGAGTGTTCCTGGAGCAGGATGGCTGTGCCTCACACCACCAGTTTGTGTAGGGGGAAAGCCCCAGACCAGGTCATTGCCTCCTGCAGACATCGTGTGAGGATGAGTATTGTTGGTTAGAATTGTCGTTACACTGGAGATGTTACAGCAGCCATGGTGCTGGATTCTATTTGAAGTCTTCTCCATGTATCAGTGATCCATGGAGAGCTGGGGTTCCATGGTACGGTAGTACCATGTTTTCTGTTTTCCTTGTTTCCTCCCTGCACTACGTGCACATCTGCACACTTTGTAGATGTAATAAAGCAGAGTGGCTGTGGGAGCCCTTTTGGTCGGTCCCTTTGATAATGTTTCTTGCCCCAGCACTTGGTCTCTCTGTTAGTTCACAGGAACCTGCTCCCTTTTCAATAGGCCTGTCATGCCTCATTCCCTTCCTCCCATTTTTTTTCAACAAAGCAAAACGGAGCTTTGTACCATCTGAATGAACTTCAAAGTGGCTAGAAAGGGCACCCAGGGTTCCTGGCACTTGTCATTGTCTTCCAGCCTGGCCAACATTTCCCTTCAGGTCTAATTATTTCCAAATGCTCCCAGCTGCTTTGAAGAAACTTAGAGGGAGCAGGGCGGGGGGGCATGAAAGAAAGGTGGAAGAGGAAAAAGGAGACTCAAAGCAGAGGGAGCAGAATGCTTTAGCAAAGAAGTTGATTGAGTTCTTATATGACACCCAAACATAAACAGGGAATGTGTGCGGCCACTGGCAGTGGGGAATGTGAGAGCACTATGTACAGCTGCTGCTCTAAATCCTCCCTGTGGAAAGCAAGCCCTTCTGGCGCTTGACAGGCTATAAAAGACATACCACAGCAAACCAAAAAACCATAAAAATCATGTTTAAAGTTTATTGCTCTAGTGAATTAAGCATGGACTGAGCCTACCCTCCATGTGACTGTCTGTATCTTGGTTCAGGTACTGTGTCAGGCTTACTCACGACACACAAGTCAGAGGCAGATTGTAGAGCTGCTTTGCTGAATTTATGCAGGATATACTGGGGGGAAGCTAGAAGTCATTGCTAACAATAGGTGGGGGAATACTTGTACTGGTGTTTTTGATTCCCAGGGTTATAATCAGCAGCAGCAGTGTGGTTGGAAGGAAGTTGCAGTGTGTCTTCAGATGTGCTTGTCCTTATTTTTTGAAGAGCAGAGGAGACACCAAATAGTGCCAGTTTGTGTAGCTGTTCTGATTCTGTCAGTTGTCATAAAGACACTGTAACTGTCCCTGCAAGTATCTGACATGGGAAAACAACTTTAGGGACACAAGCAGTATTGTCACAGTTTCATGGGTTAAGGGCGGGGATGAGGACTAGACTTCACATTGCTGACTGTGAGTTCCCTCAGGCAATTCTGCCCATGTTTGTCCTTTGTGTGACTCAGCCATACATCAAACCCAATATAACCACAAGAATGAAAAATTGGTACCTTCAACAGCTAGACCAGAGGTCTTACTCCTCTTCCCTATGCAAAGAAAAGTTAGTTTTAGCTGCTGCTATTAAAATGCCACTTTACTACTAATGTCCACATCAGCAGTTCTCGAGTCAGTGCTTGTGTGTGTCAAGAGAAGGGAACTCGAGCCTTTTTATGGCAGCAGCTTTGGGACCTGTGTCAGTAGAAGTCAGAGAGGAGGGAGAGACGAGGATCTGAAATCTGGAGAAGGCAAGAAAGTAGGAGTGAATTCTTTAAGGGGGATAAGATGCCCCGACATAAAAAACTGCAGGCTCTTCACTAAGGTACTTGCTCTAAGTATTCTTGCTCTGCTTCAGAACAATGCCTGCAGATACCTGATGAGCTTGCTTTGTTTCAGTCTCACTTCTGCTATAACAGCTGAACTCATCCCTGGGGTTTTGGGGCATTCAAAGGTAGCATTACTTGCATTTTTTTGCTATTGCCTTTTTTTTTTTTTTTTTAACCAATGGTTGTGGGGCTGAAGGCTGAACTAGGTCAGTTCTTTCATAGGGTGCATTGTACAGCTGTGCAAATAGTTGTCTTGGCCAAGTGGCAGGGGGCTGCTGAGCACTGCTTAAGCTGGTACTGTCATCAGAATGTGCACTAAACTGTCGTTTTCATGAGGTTTCCAAGTGGCTGGTGTCCTGAGGGATGACCCTGATAGCTCCTGGCTGAAAGAGTACAGTGATCTACCGAGCCCCTGCCTGCCACAGCTGTCCCTGGGAACAGGACTGCTTGCTATTGCTGATCCCACAGCCTGCAGAGCCCCAAGCCATGGCCCATCAGTTGTGCTCCTGCATTTCTCAAAAAACCCAGTTGGGTTGTGTGGGTCCTGCCCCCACATGCGTAAGGTTTCTTATTTCACAGCACCCCCCTGCCCCCCTCCACACTGCCAGAGGGGCCAGGCTGTCCCATGATGTGGGATTCTCACACATGCTGTTTGTTATTTTGTCCTTTTTTCCTTTCGTCCTACAAAGATTTAGAGAAGAGGGTGGGCAAGGGGGAAGCTCTTCAAGTCTTTGAAGCAACTTGACTTTTGATGATTAATTGCAGTGAAGGGAGGGAGACTGGTTTTTAACTTACTGATGTTTGTGAGAACAAATTTATAGCAGAGGGTAAGCAGCTTCTGAGGAGAATATCGAATGCTTAAAAGGTTCCAAGCATTCTTTGATGTCACAGCCCTAGAGAAATACTGGAAGGTAGTGAGGGACAGACACTGTTTATTTATAAAATAAAGATCAGTTACCTGCTCTTGGCAAGAGCCCGTGACTGAGCTCCTGTTAATGACCTATTCATTAGACAGGCTTGGAGCTGGACCTGGAGTTGCTGTCACAGCTGCCTGCTGAGGCAATGAGAGCCTGAAGGCTGGATGGTATTTCCAGCTATTAAGTCCTTCCATGCATCTCTCTGAAGCAGCACCTGTTTCTCACATTAGCTGAGAAAGCAACAGCATCTTACCATGCTGTGAAGGTACAGGCCCCTGCTCCAGGAGTAAAGCAGCAAGATGGAAACCAGTTGCATACTCAGCTGAACAAAAAAGCTGTTTTTCAAAAATAGTATCTGACCACATTGTTGCTGTTTTGTTGTGCTTGGTGAAGGAGAGGGGAAAGAGAAGCAAAATGGCAAAGGAAGCTGAAACTTCTTTCCAGAGCTGGACTCCGAGGCTGAGACAGATGTTTGCTGTCAGGGCAAGGTTAGGCAGCATGTGCGTCAGGAGACCTCTAGAAATCCAGAAGCTGTAAGGAGAGAGCAGCGAGCCAGTCAGCACATAGGCCAGGTTCCCGAAACACGGCCTAAGAGGAAGGGGATTCAGCTGTTGCAGCTCCCATCCTCATCCCGCTCCCGTGCAGTTCAAGCCCACAGCGACGTACCAGTTGCGGCAGCACCTTCTCCAGATGCTCCGTGTCCACCCTCTGCAGGTCCTCTGCCTGAGCCTGCCGCGCTGCTCGCGCCGCCGCTTCTGCCGTGCGAGGGGAAGGGCAGGGCCGTGAGGGGGGCCGGGCCGGTGTCCCGGGGGCAGGGAGGAGCGGGGAGCGGGGCCGGGGCAGAGCGGGGCCGGCACGGCTCAGAGCGGGCCGGCCGGGGGCTCGGGGAGGGGCCGGGGGCGGCCCGCGGGTCGGTAACGGGCCGGCCCCCCCGCGCTCACCTCGCACGAACACGTTCAGCATCTCCGCCATCAGCAGCTGCGCGTCCCCGGTAACTGCAACGACACGGTGCTTACGGGGGGCGGGGGCCCAGCCGGGCCCGCCCGGGGCCGCCCGCCGCTGCCCCGGTACCTCGCGTCCTCCCGTCCCGGAAATGGAGGCGGAGCAGCNGGCCGGCTGCTGGCCGCGGCCGCGCCCCTGGCCGCGCTGGCCCTCGGGGACTGCGGCCTGAGCGAGGAAGGTGCGCCCGGGCCGGGCCGGGCCGGCCAAGGGGGGAGGCGCTCCTGCCTTGGGGCCCTGACGGTGCCCGAGCACCTGTGAGGCGGCTCTGCCGTTCCCGGCCCCGGGACAGCAGCGAGGGGGCTCGGGGGCAGCACAGCGGCCCAAGGCCTGGGCTCACCGACCGCAGGGCCGGTCCGGCAGGTGCACAGGCTGACGGGCAGCGCTCTCTGAGAACGTATGAACAACCTCCTGCCCCGAAAGCTCAGACTAGGCCTTTCCAGCAGCCGTGGTCTCCTGAGCCGGCTGTTTGGCAGCACGATACGCTCCCGGCTCGGGCAAAGGGTGCCACGCGTGAAATAAACAGCGTCTTTCTTTTTTTCCTCCTACTCAGGTGTAAAGCTGATTTTGCACGGTCTTTGCTCCAACACGACAGTTAAATCTTTGGATCTGAAGGTAAGTCTTCGAATAGAATAGAATTAGGACAAAGTGATGGACAAGTTAAAAGGAGCTCAGGCTTAATCAGAGTTAGAACTGGACAGTAATAGTGCAGGATTGTTCAAAAGAGATGCACGCTTCTGTATGGTTTTTGTTCTCAAGTGACTCATTCCTTGCATCCTTAACACCATGTCACAGTGTTCCAAAGCTACTTTGCAGGTCATCTTTATCCATTTCTCTTCAGTTACTCTGTTTTGGTAGGAAGTTATTGCTGTGTATCTTTTGTTCATTGCTTCTTGGTCAGATGAGGCAAATGTAGAAGGTTTTTTGGGTCTCTGTATTGATCAGTGAGTTACTAGCTGTTTGACTTGTGCTTCTGTAGAGTTTAGCCAGCTAGTGTCTCTTGGCTAGCCTGGGCTTGGAAGTAAGTATCTGCCTTCAGATGTGATGGTCACTCTACTGAGAGTGACTTTCTCTCTGTATTCCTCTGGCATACAGCTATTCCCTTGAATATACAGTCACAAACTGCTTTGCACCTTTCTTTCTCATTTATGCTAGTGCTAACCAGCCCTTTTTAATGAAGTGTGTTGAAATGATTCTACTTATGTAGAATCACCATTTTCTATCCTGTCATGGCCCATGATGATCCTGTGGTATCCTGTGATTTTTGCAAGCTCTTAGTCATAGTGCCTCACGAGATTAGTGATGTGTGTAAATCCACTGTTCCTCCAGGGTTTTTCCTTTTGTGAAAAGCTGATTGACAGGTGAAACAAGTGGTGATTAGACCATCTTTATCCCACTGAAACTGGCATTACAGCAGATTTGATGGGGTAGGTGGACAGGCCTTCTGATCACCTGGGACTTCTGTTTCAGGGCAATAACCTGCGAACCGTGGGAGCTGAGGCTTTGGGAAAACTTCTTAGGCAGAACAAATCCATCAGGAGGTAAAAAAAATGTATCTACCTCTCTTTGTGTTATTCCTGCCGGATGGAGCACAACAGTTGAAAAGGGTTGAGGGTGTTTTTTGTTGGGGCAAGAGGAACATCAAGTGGTGCAGTTTCTTTTTGAGGGCTGGGAGAGGCAAAGGAGTGAGAACAGGAGGTGCCTTTTTGGAGGATGCTGGGCCCTGGCAGCATCCTGCTCTCTGAAACTGAGTCTGTTCATGGAGCCAGGTGTTTGATCAGATATTGATCCACTATCATTCAAGGTCATACAACTGTCCATTTACTCCACTAACCCCAATCCTGTCTGATTTCCCTAGCCTAACCCTAGAATGGAACAGCCTCGGCATGTGGGAGGAAGGCTTCTCCTTTTTCTGCCAAGGACTGGGAGCAAACAACTCTCTCCAGTGTCTGGATTTGCGCAATAACCAAATTAACCATCAAGGGGCTGCAGAGCTGGCAGCGGCACTGACACAAAATGCCAGTCTTCAGGAGCTGGGTAGGAGTTCTTTGCCCACGTACATATATATGCATGCACACACACACATGTATCTTCGGGTTCCTTGCAGGTTGCCCCATCTTCTGCCACCTGGTTGGTGTCGTTCCCAATTCCTCTTGGTCTGGAATGTATTGCTGCCTTTGTGCAGGGAAAGCTTACAATCCCATGGTCTTTGGAGCATGGGAACTGTAGTTGGAATCTCTGGAACCAAATGTGCAGATAGGGAATTGTGGAGTTGGAGCAGAACAGTCCTTAGTGGAGGAGGGGTTGTGTTCACTCCTATCTGTGTGTGCTGTTGGCATGCCTCATGACAGACTCCAAGACTTACTTCAGTCTTGCTTTGTCCTTATATGGAATTTTGCCAGAATTTCCTTCAGGAGAACATGGCTTTTGTTGCCAGTTCTTTCTCATACACAGACTTGTGTATGAAACTGGTGTAGATTTTGAACTGTAGTGGCTTTCTGTACTTCATGAAGGATATATCTGCCATTCCTGCTTTGTCTGTCACTTTCCCTCCCTCTTAGTCGTCTTGAAAAGGGACACAGTATTCACCTGTGTTTGTGCTAAGACCATCTGGGATGAGTTAGCCATGCCTGTAAACGTATAAAGAGTATGGGTTCTCTTGGGCTTTGTGTTTTTCAGCAGATGTGTGACTACCATGGTGAAAGTTTGCTCTCTGTGTAGATTTGCGATGGAATAACATTGGGCTTCTGGGTGGCCGAGCTTTGCTGAACTGTCTGCACAGAAACAAGACACTGAAGAGGCTAGAGCTGGCAGGGAACAATGTTCCTGGTGACATCCTGAAAGCTATTGGTAAGTATGATGTATTGGTATAGTAATGAATTGCTAACTCCTTTCCCAGTTCAACACTTGCGGGATATGGGGCACTCGCTGCTCCAGAAAAGAGACCTCTTCCTCCTTCCCTCCCTTTCTCAGCTATTTCTACAGTGCTCAGCATCACTTCCTCTTGTCCTTTAGTGAGAGCTGGTCAAGTTGGAAGTGTCATTTTTACCAGCAAGAGCAAAAAACAATTTGGATTGAGTTAGAGGTTAGTGTGCCATGTGAATGTGTAAGAACTTGGGACTAGTTTGCCTCAGAGCAGCCAAGTTTTGATGGGGCCTGCGCAGCACATTGTATGTTGTTGTCCTGCACACAAGCAGAGCTGGACAGTTTCCTATCAGTGGGATGCTGATTACCCTATACACACTGCTCTCCTGGATCCCATCTTGCCTTGTGGTGTAAGATGAGAGGTCTCTACAGGGGCCAGCCTGAGAAGGGAAGCTGTCCTGGTGCTTCTCATAGCCAGGTGTTACCCTGAGTGCTGTCTCTTCTAGAAGTGCTTGCTGTTCTGTTGCTTTAGAAACTTGTGCATGCTCTCCTTTTCTCTGCACCAGAACAAGCCTTGGATCACAACCAGGACCGTGAGACTATCCTGAGTGAGGCCCAGAACCAAGTGTATGTCCTCAACAAGGAGGTTTTGAGTCTGAAGAATGAGAAGAACAAGCAGGTCAGCAATCTTACACGTTGACTGTTCAGATGGGGCAACTGGAATCCTTTGCTTTCCCTTGGGCCCCCCCCAGAACACTCAGTGACAGTATTATTATTGTGCACCTGAAGTTGCATGTGTGTCTTTATGGGCAGGCACACAGCATGGTTGAGTACATTGGGTCCTTCCTCTGAGCTAAATTGCCCAGGAATAAAATCAAATCACAGTATGGGTGTGGGCACATCCCTGCTGAACATAATCACTCTGGATTCTGCAGGAGTTTTGGTGATTTTTTTTTTCCCCCACCCATATTCATGCTTTCAGCTCTTTTGCAGCTGGTTTGATATTTTCCAAGTGATGTAAACCTAGAGATCTGAGTCTGTTTTCCTTCTGGCACTGCAGGGTGCAAAGTCTCTATAGCTGATAATCTCATTCAGATGTGCTAATAAAGGCATCAAACCTCCAGTTTGCTTTCCAATGTTGTCTTGGTCTGTCTTCAGCTGTTTCTGAAAACGGAAACATGAGAAGTGTAAATGTTTTAAGCTGATGCAATTAATTTTCTCACTGAATTTTGCCCTGTTCACAGTTCCTGGATTTTATGGACACTGTAGACAAGCAGAAAGAAGAAAAGGCCAAAACTGAGAGGTGAGTTAGATTTCTAAATGCTTTCTGCTATTTGATGGCAGAATTGAGTCCTCTCCATTTCCTGGCAGAAATTACCCACCTTTTTTTCTTTCTTTCTTTTTTTGTCTTCCAAATGCAGAATGTCTGCAGCACGAGTTGGCCAACTGCAGGAAATACTGGATGAGCAACACTCCATTATGAATTCACTGAAAGCCAAGTATGGAGGAGGAGAACCTTCCCCTTCTCACTGTCTGTGCTGTGTACACAGTGCTGAGCAGAGCTGCTAAGCAGGGGGATAATCTTGTAGAGTAGCTGGCTTACTGTTTTGCTTAGTTCTGCAGTGGTATCCAGAAATTACAGTCAGATCAGGCCTTTGAGTTTGCCATACTAGATACTTAGCCAGCTTTTAAGTAAAATTACAGTATATTGGTATATGAGCAAGTGAATTACAGAGGGTGAAAAGGAAGGAAAACGATTGTGCAGATGGGATGGGGACTTGTTCCTTTCATGGTTTACAGCCTGGCAGGAGGCTGTATCTGCTTCCCCTGGTAGTGTTCTCTGAGAACCACTCAGATATGGAGGAGCCTGGCCTAGGAACAATGAGATGGAGCTGCCCAAAAGCAGTGCTAGGTTGTGCAGAGTCATATGCACATAACAGTGGTTAGACTTCAAACACTTCTGAGCCTGGCTAGTTCAATTCTGCCAGGTAAAGGGAGTGTTATTATGCCGTGCCTCGGTGTGGATATATCCCCCATGGACAGAATAAGCAAATTGCTTCTCCTACTCATGTTTAAAATTCTGCCCCTAATTTTAAACAACTTTTGTTCTGTGAGAGTGGGCAAATCTTGGAGGGCTCTGGGCTGGGAAAATGGCTCATGAAAGACAACACAGGGAAAATGCAATGGGCACATTCAGAAAGTGTTTCTCTTTTATAGGCTGCAGATGACTGAAGCTGCCCTGGCTCTGTCTGAGCAGAAGGTGCACATCTTGGGAGAGCAGCTGAATGCCATGAAACAGGAACAAGCCAGTGTGGCTGAGTGCCACTTCAGGGAGCTCCAGCAACAAAAGCAGGTGAGCTGAATTTTCCTAGTTAGATTTGAAAGAAGGGCTCCAGGTCATAACTGGTTTGTGTAGATTTGGGGGGTGCTGCCACCATGACAAAAATTCTTGTGTAAATTAGATAGGTGAGTGCTGGCTGTGAAGAGGAACCATGGTGTTTATGGGGTAGATTTGATTTACCTAGGTGTGGTGTTGGTTGGCATAGATTGATAGTTCAGGAACTAAGGTGAGTACAGGTTTTTAACTTTGATTCTGTTTTCAGGAAAGTGCTGATCAGGAAGGCAAGCTTTTGCATGACTTGTCTGCTGCCCGTGAGAAAAATCTGCTGCTGAGAAACCAGGTAGGAAACTAAGTCTAAGGCTGGGAAGTGGGACTTGGACATACATAACTGATGCTCCATATATATTTTCCCTACTTCCTGTATTTCCCCTTGGTTGTGTCTCTGCTCATTGTCCTGTACAGCTGACTTTCTCTGCTAATAAGAAATGAAAATCCTTTGTGGTGGTAATTTTCTTGTAGGTGGGTGAGTTGGAGAGAAAGTGCAAAGTTCAGCAGGATGAGCTGTTCCAGGTAAAACAAGACTTGGCCAACACAACAGCAGAGCTGAAGCTTCGGGCTGTGCAGGCTGAGGGTGAGTGGAGGAGCAGAAACAGCTTGTGGACTCCTGTGTTGGGATCACTGTCCATGAGTCAATAGCAACAGGGCAGCCAAAGAGAAAGGGTGGTAGAGTGTGATAAAATATGAATAAAGCCTGCTTGGCAGGAATGCCAGAATTGGGATATGCCTGCCTTTAATCTGCAGAACGTCTGGAAACGGAGAAGAGAAGATTTAAACAAAGCCTTGAAGACATGGAATCTCTTCGGGTGAAAGAGGTAAGGATGGGCTTTCTGCAGCATCCCAAGGTTAGTCTTTCTTTGGTCCTGACATACAGGCACCACTGGAGGTCATTGTTTGCTGTCAGGAGCTTTTAAAAAATGTTGAAAAGGTAGTGGACTCAGAGTTACTGTGGGAATAACGGGCCATTTCTTCAAGCAAAGCCTGCCTGAAGAGATCACAAGACATTCTACCAGCTAGTAAGATTTTGTAGCTTGCAAGAGCATGGGCTAGAGTGGTATGTGATGCTCCAGAAGAGGCTGGGAGCCTGGCCTTTGTGTTAGTCTTGCTGTGCACAGAGGTAGTTATGAATAACTGGTCTTGTCCTACTTCTGAAATGAAGATGCTTTAATGGAGAAATGGAGACATATATGCTATATGCAACTACCCTCTAATGGGGTTCAGCATGCCAGTTCTTTCTCTGTTATGTTTCAGGGGGAGTTGTCACTGAGTGTGGACAGAACAAGAGACTGGGATCAGTTCTCTTTGCAGTGTTTATTGAGGTGTGAAATATCTCAAAAATAAAATTAAACCAATAGATTTCTCTGAAGATTTTGATGTCTTGTAAGAAAAGACACAGACCAGGAAGATCTTAGCCACATTACAGCTGGAAAATGAATCTGTGGTGTTTTGTACCACTAGACAATGAGAACTTGGACTCTGTCTTTTGTTGTGGCCTGGGAGGGGTCTCTGTCTAAATGTTCCCAGGTTCTATAGGGCAGATTCTAGGTGTATTACAGTTTCCTAGTGGGGCTCTGAGGTAAGAGTTTTTCTTAGGTGGTGGGTGGGTCAGTGAGAGAATGCTTCTCTCTCATGATAAATGGCCCTGCTGATATGCCTGGAGATGGGAATAGTTTTCTGGCACTTGCTTCAATGGTTTCTACTGTTTTGCAGGTGGATCGTATGACACAGCACAATGAGGCCAGTGAACGTTCCATGCAGGACAGGATCCAGAGGCTGGAGACCATCAGGATATCTCTGGAGGGGGTGAGAGAGGATGCTCTGGGCACGTTTGAACACTCATGTAGCAGTGCAAAGAGCAGGCTGCCAGGGGAGCTTTGTGGAGTCTTTCATTGCTGACCTCTGTAAAGATTGTCATGTGCTGTAGATAGGAACAGAAAATAGCAGTATACCAGCTAAAATTGCTTTACTGCTTTGGACTAAGGAAGGAGAAAGTTCCAAGGAGAAACTTGTAAATTCAGATTGAACAGAAATAAGGATTCCATTGAACATGGTGAGAGTTCTGCCAGGATTTGGCTTCATGGGTTTCCCATGTGGTCTCAAGTAGTGTAGCATATTTCTCTGTACCTATTTCCCCAGCTACACTCAGCACTGCTGTCTCCTGTTGCCTTGTTTTGGAAAGCTTTAACCCATTACTTCCACTCATATAACTGAAATTCCCATTGAACTGTGATGGTAATCTTGTGGGGAGAACAGGTCTGTCATCTTGGTTTGCTTTCATTGCCCCTGAGTGAGAGGGAGATCTGTGACTGGAAGCTGCTGATGTTTTCTGGTCAGTGTTGCAGTGATGCCTGGAATGATTTTCCCTGTTTCTGTGGCAGGAGCTGAGCCAAGTCAAAGCAGCTGCACTTGCTGAGCGAGGCCAGGCAGAGGAGGAGTTAATAAAAGTCCGGAGTCAGACCCGCTTGGAGGAGGTGAGGACAAGACCTGTCTGTAGCCCTGCCCCTGTGTGAGGGAAGCAATTTGGTTGCCTAGCCTATATTTTAGTCTCAGGGAGCTGTTACATAATTCCCCTCTCTGGGTTTCACTGGCCTGCAAGTGGTGTGATTGCTGAAGAAGCTCTTAGAAGTCTAATTTGAATTGTCTCCAGTAGTAACAGAAGTGGATGTGGATATTGTCAAAGGAAATTTCATTTAAGTTTCCAGCTTCTGAAGCCAACAGCCAGATGTCAATCCTGTTTCTCTGGACTCAGAAAAATTTCTTCAGGTGGCTACTGCTGGTGGACAAATAGTCACTGTAGAATTGAACTTTTTGTGAAAATGGCAATGAAATTAATACCCTGTGAAAGAGAACAAGGGATTAGGAAAAGACACAAAAACTGTTAGAATATTTACTTATATGTAACATCACTGAGTTACTGACATAGAAAAACTGATGCATGGGACCCAGCAGTGGCTTGGCTGTGCACAGTGGTGCTTTGGAGCCATTTGGGGTGTGGAGAAAGTGAAGGGAGAGCATTGGGTATGAACACTGGCAGTGACATCAGTGCTTCTGCCCAGGACCTGCCTCATTCTCAGTGAGTCAGTTGAGTGTTGCAGAGTCTCCATCCGTGTCCTCCCTGGCAAGAAGAAGCAGCTTGGGGTCATTCCTGAATGCAAGGAGCATGGCTGTGTCTGTTATGGCCGAGTCCTGTTCTTGTTCTTCAGTGCCAGTTGATTCAACCAAGGGTTCACTGTGTTAGGAACAAAAAGGGGAGAATCCCTTCACAGGAATAGGGTGAGACTGATGTTTTCGTTTTCCTTCATGTGTTACAGCAGCAACGAGTAAAACAGCTAGAAGAGAAGCTGCAGCTCATGACTGAGTCACGGGACGAAGCTCAGAACTGCTGCCTTAAGCAAAAAGAAATGGTTGCTGAAGCCCAGGCCAGAGCCAAACAGTTGAGCCTGCATGCTGATGGACTGAGGAGGCGGCTGGAGGAACTTCAGCAGGTAATTTGAACTGCAGTAGAAATGGTCACCACAGGGGCTGAACAAGTTGCTGAAGTTGTTTCATCGTTCATGAATTTGTCTTTCTGTGTCAGGACCTGAACAGTAAGGAAGAGGAGAAAGTGACAGAAGTGAATAAGGTGAAAGTGGAATTACAGGAGCAGATTGGACACCTGGAAGCTGAACGCACAGCACAGGATGGGCTGAGAGAGAAGATTGCAGCTCTGGAAAGACAGCTGAAAGGTGATGGATCCTTCTCAAAATGTTTCTCAAATGCTAATGTTGAGTTACCCTGTGTTGGGCCTGGAACTGAGCTGTGCTCACACGTAGTGAGACTGGTGCTTCCTGCTTGTGTGTACACCTATGAGTTGTGCTCTCTGTCCTGGTGTATTTGTGGGGATTTTTGTCCTCATTTTATAGATACAAGACTCAGATAACTAACTACCCAAAGCTGCACAGCAAGCAAAATACTTGGGTTTCCTACACAGTGAAGTGTAACATGCTGTCTCTGCAAAAGGTTGTCTCATGCACTTATTGACTATCCCATTTCTATTGCCTGTGGCTGTGCCTATAACATGTTGTTCCTACTTATTCTAGGGACACCTTAATTTTGTTTACTAATGATGCTCTTTTACAGCCCTGTCAAGTAATCACCGTGAAGCACTGCTGGACAAAGAGGGTGAGATCTCTCTGCTGCTGGAGAAGCTGAGAATGAAAGAGGCTGAGATCTCCAGGATGAGGGAAGAGGAGGCCCAGCGAGCAAGTTTCTTGCAAAATGCCATCATGGCTTATGTGCAGGGACCCCCATTGGGAACCCACAGTTCTAGGAAATGAGAGCATGGCTTAAAGGATTCAAATACCTGCTGGCACGAGCGGGTGAGCAACTTGGGTACAGCTCCTTCTTCCTAAATGGGACAGTTTTATCAGAGTGGGGGGACACAAAGGCTTGCAGACACAGAAAATTGCTCGTCAGAAATCTTCCTCCTGACCACATAAAGGGGAAGAGGAAAGAACCATCAAGGTTCATGGGTCTGAGTCCATGATGTGGAGCCCTTCCCTTGAGCTGCCACAGTGTTTGAAGTATTTTCTGTGTCCTTTTTCACAGCACCAGCCTGTCAGTGCACCCTCTTGCTACTGGGGGAGTTTGTATGTTCACTGGCAGGGTCCTTCTGCACCATTCATTTGGATGCCAGGGCATTTCACAGAGAAACATGAAAAAAGGTGACAGTAGTGTTCACAGTTCCCTGTGGGCAGGAGCCATTTACTTTGTTTATGGGGTGCTGAAACTAGTGGAAACATCACAGCTCATGCACCTGTGCTTTTTCACCCAGTGCTTACAGATGGAAACAAGAGTCTGACAGGGCCCTGTTTGGCTCATTTATCCTCCTAGCTGTGGCTCTGGTTGTATTGGTGGGCAGTAGATTTGCATTCAGCATCGACAGAAACAGCTGTGTAGAGGGGCTGTGGTGCATTGCTGTCCATGTCCTTGTGGGACAGCTCTGCTTTGGCCATGGTTCAACTTTTACAACACTGACTGGCAGGGAAAGGGTCAGTAGGGGGTCAGGGGGTCAGCATCAGTGCTTCCTCACTGTGAACTGCAGCCCTTGTCTGAAGATGTTGTGGCCAATATGCAACAGGATTTGATTTCACTATGACAAACAGCAAAACTTGTCCTCATGGCTTCTCAGGCCCCTGGAGCTGAGTGAGCTGTGGCCTTACCCTGGAGAGGAGCAATGCTTCTGGCTCGACACAGGGGAGTTGCTCCTAAGAGCATAAAGGGGGAGAAGGTGGTTCCTCTCCTGCAGCACAAGTCCTTGTGTGACGTGGAGAAAGGGAAGGGTTACAAGGGTCTGAATCAGGAAAAGCAGGGGCCAGCAGTCTTGAGAGCCTACTCTGAGTTCCTTCAGTGAGTCGGGCAGGAACAATGATCTTGCAGTACATATTTTAGGAGACAACTGGGAAAAGAAAGTCTCTGGACTGGTTGGTTTGTGTTTATGATTTTTTTTATATTGGGATTTGCTCTGCTTTTTCAATAATAAAGAGGTTTTGCATTTTGTTGTAACACTGGACAGTCATGAGCTGGATGTTTGGCTGATGTGGAGGGCGGGCCCTTCTGCTGCGTTCCTCTCATGAAAACCCTGCCAGCCTGTCCTGGAGCTAAAAGGCTGTTGCAGGTGGATAAGCTGCATAAGGTTTTGGTTCTCGACTAAGGTAAAAGCAAAGAAGCTGGGAAGGCATTACCCAGTCACAGAGAGTGAGTGTTCGGTGAGAGCTGTGCCCTCTGTGTCTGCTGGGCAGCGCCGCAAGCCCCAGGTAAGGGACCAGCAAAGCTTGTTGTTTTGAGACAGGGCCGCTACAGCGGGGGAAGCCAAAAGCCGCGTCCTGCTGCAGCTCCGGTGGGTACAGTGAGAGCTGGACCTGCCCGTGATCAGCTGTTCAAGCTTCGTCCCCGACCCGGTGGGTCCCGGTGCGGGACCGAGCCCCGCGTGGCTGGCGGGTCTGCCTCCCCGGCCTGTGGGCGGGGCCTCTGCTTGTGTGGGC